>PVKS010005056.1:0-88001 GCA_004027875.1 Aplodontia rufa
CCTGATTGTCATGTCCTCAGTTGCTTTTCTTCACCACACCCTTCCACCATAGCAGTTCTGCCTCACCTCAGGCCTGGAGCAACAGTCGATCACCTATGGACTGAGGTCTCTGAAACCTTGATTGAGCCCTCAAAAAACTTTTCCTTCTTTATTTGTTCTTGTCAGGTCTTTTGGTCACAGAGATGAAAAAGCTAAAACATAGCATGTAAGTCTGATGCCAATGTTTAGGTTCACATGGATATCATTTATTATGGTAATGGAGTTATTCTAGAATATAAAGTTAATTTGAATGCAAATGTTTCTTGGATTTCATAAAATGTATTTTTGACATTTATGAGAATGAACATATGACTTTCCTTTCTATAAATGTGATGTATCACATGAGGAAATATCCTATGAATAACTATGACTTTCTTCAAGAGGTCTTCTACGACTTCATCTAAGGTTGAATCTCCTTGCTAGGTGTCCCCATAGCACCTGTACCAGGCCTACTCTATGATTTTCAGGGCCCGGGGCAAGAACACAAATGAAAGCCTACATAACATATGTCTAAATATTTTAAAACTAAAAATCAAGCTAACAAACCATTAAGTAAAATATGTTTTATCCTCCTACCTTGACAAATATATCCTTAAACCACCTGGAAAACTAGGTTCAAATTAGAATTTTCAGAATCTTCAGAGTTCTGTACAGAAACATGACTGTGGACAGAAGTGGAACCCAGCCCTCTGTCACCAGTCTGTGGTCACTCATCCTTCCTTGCCCATTCCTGTCTTCAGGACTTCAAGGAGGGTCTTCTCCTTCACAAATGTAGATAATGGATGGCTTAGACCACATACTTTCATCCTGTTTACAACCTCCCAGTCACCAGTATCTTCAGGAGGGTGGACCTAAAGAACTGTTCTGGCCCTGGGAGCAGGTTTGAAATGTTTGAACAGAGAAGTGTGCATCGTTGGCACTTAGAAGTGGATATGGTGGGGGCTGTGGGCTCCAAAGGTGGATGCCCAGGGCTCCCCACACATGCTCTCCCAGCTCTTTGCTTTGTAAGAAGGGACACAGCTCTGAAAAGTGGGCCAAAGTGGGATTCCCTGAAACCTGGGGTCAAGAGCAAAGGCCACTTCTGTGTGTTTAAAAGAGGTAGTGTTTCAGATTACCCAATTATAAAACTCATCAGTTTATTTTTACTTCTTTTCTCTTAAGACTTCATACAAGTAAGGATCTGCCTTGCTCAATCTGTGGCACCACTAGCATAGAGATGGCACCAATTGATATTGATGTTCATGGATTATAAGAAATGCCATTCATGTTTAAATGAGACACTTTCTTTTAAAATCCACATGTGACATTTATAAAATTATTATGTTTTAGGATTTGATGAATAATTTCAATTAAAAGTCAATTGCATAGGTTTCCCTTTACTGTACTGAAGTAAAACTGGAAATAAAAGCCAGGTGCAGTGGCACATATGTGCAATCCCAGATACTTAAGAGGCACAGGAGAGAGGATTGCAAGTTTGAGTCCAGTCTGGGAGACTTAGGTCACTTTTATAGGCTTCCCTTTACTACACTGATGTAAACCTGGAAATAAAATAAAAAGGGTCAGGGAAGTATACAGTGGTAGAAAGATAGCCTAGCATGTGAGCCCCTGGGTTTTAGTCCCCAGTACTGCAAAAGAAAAACACAAGAAATGAAAACTGGAAATAAAGAGTCCACATGTAAATAAGACTCATCCACACAGAAAATGAATCATTCCTTTGAATGATAATGGAGAGAAGGGAATACTTAAACACATAGCAAGATAAATAGGAAACATCTATAAGTCTGTTAATATTCCTCACAGTGTCTTCTTTATAAGAGAAAACTGGGAACATTTTAAATTACCAATAATTGGGAAACCAATGGAGTATTATTAAGCCAATGAAATTAAAACAATAAAAATTAATGATAATATACGTATATGTACAAAATAATTTTAAGTGAAACATAAACTCAAAAGATAGACCATGTACCTAACTTAAAGTTATTTTTATACATGGATAGGGAGGGGAAAAACAAAAAAAACTATAACAGTTGCAGTAAAGTACAGAATTGAGGTTCAAAAATTTTCTTTAGTGTTTATGAATATAACAAAGCTCCTGTCCAAAAAGAAAAATCAACTTAAAAAATACTAAATACCCACCTCATAGGTTTGGAGAATACCAAGTACATTTTTTATAAGTTAATGAGACTATTTATAACAAGACATCTTTGTTTACTTATGCTTTATGCTTTGATACTCAGAAAAGTAGATTAAATTTTATATACACGTTTATATATATAATTGTATACATAAAATATAAATTTAACATTTTTATGTAATCTTAGATGACTTTCAACATGGTGGAAAAAAGATCATAGGAGGGGAATTGCACAGGTATTAAACTTAAAGCTTCCCTTAGGAGAAATGGGTAAAGGATCTAAGGACTTCTAGGCTGGCAAAGATCCAGTTTATACTTCACAGGTATCCTAGACACAAAAGAAGAGAACACAGGCATTCACTCAGTAAATATTTCCTGTGAGTCCTTTGTTTTGGAGGAGCACATGCTAGGAAGTGGTGGTGAAGTCATTGACCATGGAAGCTGTTAGGACGTCATGATAACAGGCAGTATAAGCAGAGGATGGAACATGCTGGAAGGCAGACTTAAGACAATTCACACTAAATATTTTTCTAGGTCAGAACTGTTCAAGGATGGATCGATCAATCTGGGATGAAGCAGATTCTCTTTCAGGCCACATGATGATTGGTAATGGTGTCTTAAAAAGTTGATGAGTAGTTGGACCAGGCAACTTTTGGACTTCAAGTTTACCTATTTTTCAAGGCCAAATAAAAGATAAATTTTCCAGAGAAAATCAGGGAGGAAAACTAATGCTGAAAACACACCAGAAGAGAACTGACTTGAATCTGTTCCAGAGGGAGAAGAGAAGGTAGAAGAAATGCTGATGTGAAAGCCTGCATCTTCAGGGCACCTTCTCCTCCAGAGCAGGGGCCACATCAGATGGTGCCTACAAGTTTATCTCAGCTTCACTCTTAGAAGTGCTGTCTGTGGATGGCTGAGGAGTGACTGTGCATGACTCCCTGTGTCAGGGACAGCAGTCAGTGAAGAAAAGCATAAAGGCTCCTTAGTTTCTGCTGGAAACAACCCAGTGAAGGCTCTAAAACAGGGGGTCCATGACTTGAGATCTGAAGAAAAAATGGTGGCAGTTTGTGTCAGGAACGTGAAAGGTGAGCCTGGCAGTCAGGAGCATATCAGGGTGAGCCTTGGGCAATGGGGATGAGGAAGGCCCTAATGATGAGCAAGTGGAGGGGGGCAGAAAGCCACTCCTCGTGGCCTCAGCCCTACGCAGCCCTCCCTGCAGGTGCAAGGCTGGGCCTCAGGTGGGCCTGGGATTGCGAGACCTGTTCAGAAATCTCTAACTTGAGCACACGGTAAACTGCGGATAGTAATCACATTCCTTTCCTTTCAACTGCATTCTCTCTACTAAAAACCCTGCTTTCAACAGGTGCTAAAGAACTCCCTTGAAGAAAATGCTGAAACGAAAATAAAATAAGGGGATGAAATCCAAAAATGGGGAAAAGCCCTTCATTTATGAGTTTGGAGCTATCACAAACACTGCATCACATCAGGGACAGGGAGACACATTCCCATTCTTCCTTTGCAAATGAGAAAATTGAGGCTTGAAGCTCACAGAGATTAGATGGGGAGGAGCCAGCCTGAAAATTCAGGTTTTCTGGCTGCAGTTCCTAAATGTCTTCAACTGAATTGCTGCAATGTTTTACCTGTTAAGGAAAGCTATGCAGTTTATTACACTTCTTCACAACTCTTAAGTGCTTCTTGTCAGTATATTCAAATCGATAACATTTAGCATAGGATCAATGATCTCTTATAGCATGAGGATCTGGTAAAAGTGTATGGAATAGTGCTTTACTTCAGTTTTTCTGGACCATTAATGGGACCAAAGATTATGAATGGTAAGATTGTTTGTAATCACTACATATGCACAGTATAAATGCAATTTAGCTGGCTTCAAGTAGATCTGTTTTCTGAAAAAGGACTGTCACCTTTCCCTTGGCCTGACGTTTTAACGTTATTAGGTGGGAGGACATGACAACTTATTTTACATATGGGGAAAATGCTGCTGGAAGAATGTATCTTACTTTATATTGTTTTGTTAAAATCTTGCAAGGTTGCTAAAAATAAAAAAATTAATAAAAAAAAATTAAAAAAAAAGAATGTATCTTACTGACATGCATCTACTACCATCACTTCTGCACCAACAGGATAAGACATATTTCTTTTTATGTATTTCCTTTTCCTTCTGATCTAGTTCCTCCTTATTACACAACTTAATATTTTCCTTGTAATCTCTTCACCTTCAACACTAGAAACATATGTAATTAAGTAGCTTTAACTTAGTCATAATGTCAGTAAAAAGAGGGATAGGCCCATTAGCTAATTCATCAGTGCTCCCACTTTTAATGTCAGATATGATCATTTGTTCATTTGATTGCATCTTTTCAACTTGTTGCAGTCATTACTTGCTCTTCCAATGGGTTTAGATTTAATATGTGGAAATGAATTTTTCCATTTTCTACTTCTTAGTGACATTTCACATCGAGATAATGTTAGCACCTAGTTTTTCTTCATAATTACCTAATTTGTATCTGGGCCTTCATTAGTAAATTTGCTAATATTTGTTCCCTCATTATGATCTTAGGTCAAGCTGTCTTTTGCATTTGTCATTTATTTATTAAATTAGCCAAAAGTCAGCATATTTTCATATAGAACTATTTGCTGATAAGGCAGCAAACAAGGAAAAGCAACAGGGCACTTTTCTAGGTGCTAGAAAATGCTTAAACAAAATGTACAAATAAATGGATCTTGAGTAGAATAAGTAATGAAGTTGAAAATGGTATTTGAAAAGAGAAAATAAAATCTTTTTAAAGTCAACTGATTTTCAGATAATTTTCAAAGAACTGGCTCCTGTGTTTGAGAAATGATAGACCAGGTTATTAAATATAGATGCAGCATAATTTTCCATAGGTCTCTAGGGTTTTTACAAGTCTCACCAGTAAGGCAGTAACTACCTTTGTTTTAGATTATCTTTTCAGAGATATCTGTATGATAAACAGCCTTGAAAGAGCAGACACAATTACTGCCCACTGTAAAAGATTCAGGCTTCCTAAGCATGAAGTTCCTCTCCTATACTACAATCCACAGTGGGTGCAGGCATCTACTGGCCTCAAGTACATTGGCCCTCATGAGATTTGGGGATGAAAGAACTGAACCACATGAGATATAAAGTCCTTTGTGTGACCCAAGTGTCTCATGACTTCTCTTGCCACCCATGAACTCTGCTTCACAACCTTTTCAGATTGCAAAGAAAATAATATCCCATACCCTTGCAGCTGTGGACAAGCCATAAGCTAAGAAGAAAGCTATTTAACGTACGGTGATCTCCATTAGTCAGAGGGTATGCTAGGCAGAATAATGATGTCCCCAAGAGTTTATATCCTGCTTCCTGGAACTTGTAAGTTTTATGCAACACGTCAGGGGGGCATGAAAGTTTCAGATGGAGTGAAGGTTGTTAATCAACTGACTTTAAGATAAGGATATTATCTTAGATTTTCTGAGTGGGCTACAATACAAATCACAAGTATTGATTGAAGAAGGAAGAAGGAGGCAGACAAATGGATGACAAAGTCAGGGAAAGAGCTGAATATGCTATAATGCTGGCTTTGAAGATGGAAGAAGGGTCCAGGAGCTGAGGAATGCAGTTGGTTCCTGGAAAGTAGAAAAGGCAAGGAAACATATTATCCCCTAGAGCCTGTGCATGAAATTACCCTGTAGATACCTTGATTTTAGTACAGTGAGACACATTGTGCATTCTAAGGTAATAAATTATGCTATTAAAGTCACTAAGTTTGGATAATTTGTCACAACAACCATAAAAAACTAATACAGAGGGGCTGGAGTGGTGACTCGGCAGTTACGGTGCTTGCCCAGCATGCACAAGTACACGGGTTCAAACCCCAGCACCCACGTACACAGCTAAGTGTCAGAGCAACGAAAGCCATTGTGCAAAACTCAACAAAAATGGATTCTCTCTCTCTGTCTCTCTCACTGTCCTTCTCTCTCTCTCTAAAAAAAAAAAAACTAATATAGAGGGGAAAGTGTAAATGTTTTGGACAGTGAGGGTTTTTTTTTTTTCTCATTGCCTTTCTGTTTTAAGCTCATCCTTTGGGCCACAGCTTAAATGCTCTACCTTTTTTGAAGCGAATTCCTGTTCTCTATTTCTGAATTAGTTCCCTAGTAGTTCTCTACCACTTCATGGTTTCTTTCTTGTAGCATTTTACACAGTTGCAATTAAAATCAGGTGTTGTTATAATTTTCTTCATTTAAAAAAAAAGTGTGTGTGCTTGTGTGTGTGTGTGGGTGCGCTTCTGTGTTACCAGCTTAAGACTGACAAAGTTGACTTTTTGGATAATGTCTATTCCGATCCTAAGGCCATGTTCTTCCTACATTTTAAATTTAAAATTTCCTTTAAATGAAATTGGTGTTGTCAAAAGATAGTGGTCCCCTTTTTCCTTTTTAATGTGTCTTTTCTTTGCTAATGAATGTTGGCAGACCTGTGTTGATTCCCATGTAAGCAATTTTTACTGATTGATGAAATAAAAAATTGGGAGCCACAACCCTAGCCTTTCAAATGCTATATACTGTCCTAACACCTTGTTCTTCTTTTATGGATGCACACATCACATTTTTTGTTACATTCTTGTTTCTGAATTATATTTCTCCTAACTGTTTCAGATGATATCCCAGAGCCTAACTCAGTGCCTGGCACAGCACAGGTACAAAATAAATATTTTTTGAGTGCTACTGAATTAGTAAATAAAGATTTCCAAGAGATTATTATATACACAATGATACTGTGAAGGTTGCAATTATAATTATTATAAATATAATTGCAATTATAATTACAATTATACATGCAAACACCCTAAGTACTTGTAAGGTAAACTTGCAGAAGCTATGCATTTGAGACAAAAACAGAGCCAATGATTTTGTAGATGGAATGCTCCTAAAATTGTATTTATATTCCCAAATAAATAACCTTAAAAGATACTGATACTGCCACTCCTTATACAATTACTACACACCAAAATCTCTTAGAGCTCAGCAGTGATAAAATTGCTGTTTCTTATGGATCAGCATTCCATAAGAAGAAACAGTCAGTTAGTAAATAGGAGCTAGCTAAATAAATTTCTTTCTCTTCTTACTTTAGCTCCTAATCAGCACAGAATACCACTGGAGTACCACGGAGCATGGGACCAGGTCTTGGTCTTCTGATTTGCTGTTCTCTTCTTTCCTGTCCTACTCTCTCTGCCCCTTCCCTATTCACTTTGGACTTGTATTGCTTAAATATTATTTTAGTTACATTTCCTTTGTCTAGTAAGCCACCACAGGTACTTTTTGAAAAAAAAATTCAGGCACAACTTGGTTCAATCTCTGATAAATTAAGACCCCAATACATGAGTGTTCCTGATTGTCATACCTGTCCTAAGCTCTTTCTTCTACACTTTTTCTCACTGTAAGAACCACATTCAAGGATCATCTTCTCACTATGTGGTTTGCCTGGTAACTATTTAAATAAATGAATCATAAATGTTTCAAGCCAAATCCCCATATGGATATTATACTGTCTATACAATGCTTTAAAAATGAAAGTAATTTTCAGCTAAAGGTGAATTTCAAGCATACAGTTGTGAACATTTAGTAAATGACCATAAAGAACAGACATATATTTCCTATCAGGTATATACTAAAATGCATGAGAAGTTTCCCTAAGAAATGATTGCAGAAAAAGTAGAATAAGTTCAATCCAAAAGACATTTTAAAAGGTGTAGATTAATCTATATTTTCATTTCCAGTTATTCCTAGAGTAGAAATAGGAAACATATAAGCTCTTCTATCAGATCAAATACTAATGCAAATAGTATGAGACTGTGAGAGATTTCTTGTTTTGTTTTGTTTTTTTCTTTTATTTATCAAGCATCAGTTTCTGCAGGGTGAGGTTTGGAAGGGATTGTGGGGACGAAAGCAGTTTCTCCTAAAAGGTTATGATGAACAGCCATAGGGTTAGTTGTGGGCTCTCCACATGAGCCTCAGGGCAGCTCCATTTGACTTTTCCAAATTTACTGAGCTTATGTTCAGCAGTTGGTTGTGGGTTATCTATCCAGATTAGTGTGCATTCCTTTTGTGACTGTCCAGTGGTTTGGTTATGTTGAAAACATTCTGAATATCATTGCTGGTCTTATGTAAGATTTCATTTGAAAATGTGCTCTGCTGCTCCCTGGCCAGTAAGTATATGTAGTGGTTACAGTTGCCATGTTTAGGTTCTAGCTCCAGCTCTGTCGCTTGCTAGCAAGGTGATCTTAAGCAAGTACTTTACCTAATGAGTTCTGCCTCAAGCACGCAAATAACAAATAACAAACAAAAAACAGATAAAATAACACCTACCTATTTGAATAAAAGTGATTTCAGAAAAATAATAGAAAACTATTTTTTTCTGGGTATATCTTATCCCTTATGTATTAGAGATGAAGAATAAATAAAAATAATTTAAAATCCATCTTTTTCTGTCTTCTATCTGTAAATTTCATCTTTTTTACAGAATTACTGGAGGCAATTCATACTCAAAGTTCAGCACTGATGTCCTTATATCAATGAAGAAAAATATTCCATCAATCAATGCCTCTAGTCAGAATTCCAGGTAGGGTATCATGTTGGACTTAGCCATCATTGACATCTTTTTATTTCTTGTTAGAAAGAAAATATGTAGTAGGAGGAATCAAATTATATTTCTACTTGAAATCGATGGTTTGTATCAGAGACTAATTAAAAATGTAACACTTTCAATAAAATTTAACAAAGAAGGATCACCCACAATTAATAGAATTGTGAGTACCACATTTTACTCATAAAAATCTTCATTAGATTAATATTCTGGGTGAAATCCAACTTTCTCTAGGTATTAGATTATGCTATATTTGTTTTACTTCTAAGAATTTCTTAAAGATAAATTATAACACTAGATTAGATGTGTTAGAAATAACATTAAAATCTAAAAAGTTACAACCTCAAGTAATAAACAATTCCTAAAGTGTCAAAAAACCCTTGCAGATTTTCTAATTTCTCAGTATAAGAAAAATAGTGTTTTTATATAAGAACTTTACTACTAATAAAAAGCTTTCTGATTTTTATAGACTAAGGATATCTTTTATAAATTTTATTGCTTAACTACTGTCCCATTTCTTGAAAATACGAACATGCACTTCATTTTAGAGACATTTACCTCATACTGTAAGAAATGGGCACTCAGGGCAGCAGTGTATCTATTAAAGGATGGTAACTGGGTTCTAATGCAAGTTTATAACCAAACACAAATTAAAGTGGGAAGTCATTTTCTCCTATTCTATGGAGTATTACCAGAATTATACAGAGAAAATTCATGCCAGAAAGGAACTTTTCAAACTTGTTTGGAATTTGAAATTACTACCCTCCTAAGATAAACATCAACAACTCACTGGAAAATTGAGGTGCAATAATAAATACGAAACTGGAAACATACACGAAAGCAAATGCAAACGACCCAAACACAGGCAGATGTTCACTTCACAATAACGGAAATGCGAATTGATCCCACATTCTGATTTTTAACCTATTACTATAAAAAAGATGAAAAAATTGGCAACACACAGATTTGGTGATGATAAAGAAAAAGACCTTCTTTGACATATCTGCTTGGAGTGTAATTTGGCTACATTTATTAATATAAATTTATTAATGTTCAGACTCATGGATTCTAGTTCCAGGAAAGTACCCTGATGATATGTCTACATTCATGCAAAATGACATGCACACAAATCATTCATTACAGCACTATCTCTCAGACCAGCATGCTGGAAACAAACCAGATGTTTATCAATGGGGAATACATAACTTTAATATAAAGTGGATTTTAAGACACTTTTAAGTGAAAAAATAATGATGCAGAAATAATATTGTATGCTACATAGAAGAAGAGATAATTGATGGTTGCTTATTTGGAAGGAAATTTGGTGGCAGAGGATAGGAGTGGAAAGATGCCTTTCTATTGCATACTATTTTCTACATTTTGGATTTTGAACTATGTGCATATATGGCGTATTCAAAAAACAAACAAGAAATTTAAAATATATAAAACAAAAGCAGTGAGTGGTGCAGCGCACCTCCTCCTGGGAGCAGTCCTGCTGTGTGGTGAGCTGATGATTTACTCTGGAATCCCACTGTGCTTGCTACTGTCACCAGGATGCCCTTACCCAGAGGTCACAAACCTGTTGCAGGTACCTATATCTCTCTCTAGCTTCAGACAAGACTTTTGGGATTCATTTTCATTTTTAAATTTCCTCCGTTGGCAGCCTAAATTAACAAGTGGCAGTGGCAGCAACCGTGTGATCTCTTAAATGGACATGCACACATAAGGTCATGTCATCTGGATGCTCCCTCTTAGTAGAACTGTTACTAAATTAATCAGCCCACAAACGTACCCTTGGTGTCCATGCCACTAAAGCTGAAAGAAGTATACAATAATTCAATTTTAAAGTATCTGTTAGGACGAGTCTCTTTGAGAGCCAGAAATGCTGAGCAGGCCCCTTAGTGTCATCTAAGGTTTCTATACTCTAAAATGACATATATTTCAGGTGTTAGCAAAAATATTTTACATACCTCTTTTGCTTAAGTGGATACTTGATTGCTGTTCCCATAATCATATAAATGGTGAGATATTCAGTTCATTCCTAATTTGAGGTTAGTATCAGGGATAGGCTATATATATATATAGTTGTCCATCCATGAATGAAATCTTAAAGTTATAAAATAACTGGGATAAAAACAAAAGAACCAACTCATGTAAAATTACCAGCTTTCAACATTCACACTTTATGAAGACATCAGAAATTGTGAATATTGATTGTTTCATTAGCTTTCATTTTCCTTATTCTGCTCAGTATCTAAAAACATTTATTGTGTGTTTAAAACTTTACATACTAACAAATAATTGTCTCCCTTATCTCAAAGCCAGGAAATATCCATAATATAGTGTTCTAAAAATGCACAGCACATGAACTGGCATGCACATACACACACATACACGCGTGCGCGCACGCACACGTGAAGAGGATATTAATACAGCCACTGGGAATTCTTCTTTATTCATATATTAAATTATTTTTTGAAAAAGAACACCAGGTAAATAAGGGTGATTCCTTTATTAAGAAGATATGCCTGCCACTCTGTGTATTAGTATGTTTTCTCCTACGTGGTCATAACCAATTATTCAGTAATATTTCAAGTATCAAAACAAGAGAAAAATCCAATAAATATAAATGAACATGTCAACATATACAAACAATCTTGCTGACTAACTTTAAAGGTGTATTATAAAAGCAATTTGTCATTGTAGCAGTTTGCATAATTGTAATAACCTTTACTGTTTTTATATTTTATATATTTATATATATAAAGGATGAGGGAGAGGTACAAGTAACAAAACAAACAAAATAAAGACATTGGTATGCTTTCCTGGTTATGGAATCCCCTTTCTCTTTCTTTCCTTTCAGACTAGAACTTGCTGAGCTTTCCAAAGACTATTTCTGGACAGGGAGAACAGGTACTGAACTCCACCCAGGCTATAGCACTGCCGGCTGGAATTTAGAGAGGAAGTTAATAGTTTGTGCCCCAACTCTTTTCAACCCCTCTTTAAATAAGGCACCCAAAAAGCTCATTACAACCGAGTTCTGTCTCTTCCCCCAGAATCCGTCCTCTCGCTATAGCTGTTTCTTGCCCAGGGTCTATGATAAACAAATCATTTCAATACCTTAGGTCGAAAGGCTTAAGGTCTAGGCGTAAGGAGGAGCGCACAACCCCACAGTCCCTGTCACGTGGAGGTTGCCTCCCTTTCCTGCTTCTTGTCCCTTAGCACACAAAACAGTGCAACACACGATGTCACCTGGATACTCTACACTGCCCAATCCTGTCATCTACCAGTCTCCTGATTACTTCCCCACATTTACTAAGACTTGACAGCTGGATTATGGTTCCTCTGCTCGCAACCTCCACCTCATCTTCAGCAAGTTCAACTGTGCACAAATCTTTTAATATCCTGGTCTCTTACTTTTTTTAACTTCTCAACTCCTCTAGTATAGAACCCAATTTCATGAAATTGTGATCTCTCAAATCTGAAACTGCAAACTCCAAAATATTATTTTTTGACGAAGACTCTTAGCCTCTCAGCTCTTCCACTCTCAAACCCTTGAACACCTTTCCTTTGAGTTTCGATCCCTGAACCACTATGCACTCTCTCTGCCAACTGCTCACTTCTGCCTTTCTGAACCCAAACCCACAGCCCACCATCAGAAACCCCCTCCCCATTATTCACAGTGCTTCTGCCCACTTATCCTCCTCACACAACTTCAAGTCTGAGTCAATCAAACACGTGGGTTCTCAAAGACGCTGGAGAAAATCATGTAAGTTTGCAGTTTGCTGCCACTGTGGATTCATCTCCTTGGAAAGGCCCTGAATCCTTCTTATTCCTTTTCAGCCCCTGACTAATTTGTCTCTGTAGTCTGTTCAATCTAGCTTCAAGTCTCAAATTCCTCTTTTGCTTTCAACTCAACTAAAAATATCTAAACTAAGAATTCTCTCAAGTTATTCCCAACCCACCAACTTTTTCCTATGTCTTTGGCACTTTTCCCCACACATTCATGTTTTATCTTTCAACCTGTCTTAAGACCACCATCCTTTCATACCTCCTTGGGAATCTCAGATTTTCAATTATGTTTTGTTTTCATTTTTGCTCTCTATGGGTTTTTACATATAATCATGTTTAGTTTTCAGAACTTAAAACTTAAAATCAGTCCATCACTCTATGTGCTCCTTGGGTATGTCCCATCTCTCATTTTCCTTTCAAGACATATTTATTGGACAGTGTGCTACTTCCCTTTCCAGGCTAATCTCTGATTCTCAAAGTTAGATTTGTTCAGAAAAGCTACATCCCCACTAGGCTGGAGTGGTGGCTCAGTGGTTATAGCGCTTGCCTGGCATGCACGAGGACATGGGTTCAAACCCCAGCACCACGTACGCAACCAAGTATGGAAGCAACGAAAGCCACATGAAAAACTAAATAAAATGTGATTCTCTCTTTCTCTCTTACTCACTGTCCCTCTCTGTTAAAAAAAAAATAGAAAAGAAAAAGAGTATGTGTCCTTTAAGCAGAGCTCATTGTTGATTGCAAGTGCTAGAGTCAGCATTCAGTCTCAGATGGTGGCTTATTCTTTTAACAGAGGTCATAAGATTACATCATATAAACAAGTGCAGAGACAAACTGTGCTAATGTGTTAAATTTCAAGGCAAGAGTTACACTTACTAGTTTTTCATCTACACCCTGAACAGACGGCTAACATGGTCAGTTTAACTTTTTAGGTGAAGCTATCTCATCCCAGGCTTGTTAAACTGCAGTGTCAAGACCCATTTTTTAGGAAAAAGGCTTCTTGTCGGTTGCAGTGATCACACTAAAATTTTTCTCTTTGAAGACTATTAATGGACAAGCGAGGATTTCTCCGCTCTCAATGCTACTTCTAGAAACTCTATAACCAGCTGTTTTCTGAAACCTTCCAGTCCATGAAGTAACCTCTTAAAGTTCCCTGTAAATTAGTCTAACCTTATCATTTTTTAATCCAAGAGCCATTCCTTTTCCGACTATTCATGCTCTCCGGGATTTGGTCCTCATCTTTCTTTTTCTTTTTCTTTTTTTTTCAGGTACCATCAGGCACTGATGGCTCCTCAATGTCTGTCTTTGGTCATGAATTTCCCCCTATGGTTTCCTCTAGTCAACTACCGTACTGCTCCACCTGGGTTTGCCAACAGCCTTCACACTGTCAAAATTGTGTTCGTCAGCTTTACCCACTAATGTACTGATTTTCCTGATTTGGTGGCATTTTGATCCTTAAAAAATGCTTCTTTCTCACCTGCCATTGAGATCTGCAAATTTCACTCCTTCCTTCTCTTTTTCCTTCCCTTTAATTTCTCCTTTTTGTGCTTAACTATTGCTGATCTGGTTCTTGCACTTTACATTTCGCATCTGAATTATCTCAGTTATAACTTTCTAAAGGATGGCCTCTAGTCTTTTCTTTCTCAAACCTGCCCCTAAACCAGTGGCTTTCAAACATTTTTGAAATCAGAATTCATGGAAAGAAACATGTTTTGCATCATAGCCATGCCCCCACCTCCCACACACATGCATGCAAACCACACCATGTTTGTCTTTTTCCTCATTTTCGCCCTTCCTCCTTTTTTATTTTTTTAAGAAAGAGAGGGACAGTGAGAGAAATAGAAAGACAGAATCACTTCTATTTAGTTTTTCATGTGGCTTTCGTTACTCTGACACTTTGTTGTGTACATGGTGTTGGGGTTTGAACACCAGTCCTCGCGCTTGCCAGGCAAGTGCTGTAACCGCTGAGCCACCGCTCCAGCCCCTCGCCCTTCCTCCTTTCTAATTTTCCTTCCCTCCTTTGTTTTTTCTCTCATTTTCTCCTTTTCTGTCTATGTTTGTATTTATAGACAAATATAAACAAAAATGCATTATGGAAACAAAATATTCAAAGTAAAATATCTTCTAAAGTTCAATGAACTGGTATTTTGTTGTATTCTCATTCTATTCTAACCAGTTTATTCCATACATTCCATTCTGATTTCAATTAAACATAATGCTCATCATAAGCCATTAAACTGATTTCACAACTTTGTCATGGGTCCAAACCCAGACACCAAATACAATATTTTCTTTTTATTTATGTGAGAGAGATTAGCAAAATAAAAATCATGGAATTTATTATTCTTTACAAATGATTCTTTCAGGAGGCCTCCTACTGCCCCTGGATACTGTCCAAGATCTTGACAAGGCAAGCATGGTCCCTGGAAACCTTCCAGAACCTCCAGTTTCATGTCTCCATGTTCATTCTTCTCTGCTCTTATTATCTTAGCAACACCGAATTCCTTCCTCTTCTACCCTGGTGTTTCTCTTTCTGGTTTCCTCATATCCTCATCCCTCTGGCTGTTTTCCCTGAAAATCAAACCTTGGATCATGGCAAATAAAATGTCTATCACAAGCAGAGTACACGGTTGTCCCTCAGTATCCATGGGGACTGACTCCAGGTCTCCTCCCGATGGTACTAACGTTGCTCTCCTGAAATAGCATATAGTTTTTGCACATTCACCTACCTTCCTGCATGCTCTAAATCTTCTCCATATCACTTATAATACTAACATGATGTAAATGCTATAAAATAGTTGTTACACTGTATTGTTTAGGGAACAATGACAAGAATAAAAACGTGCATGTTCAACACAGACAGAAGATTTTTTTCTGAAAATTCCTAATCTGTGTTTGGTTAAATCTCCGGGTGTGGATCCTATATACATGGAGGGCTAACTGCAATTATATTACAGATACAACTGAAGACAAGATAAAGAGTTTTAATTCTGAGGTTGAAATTTTGTATTTCCTGGAAGTTCATATAGTAAATACGATAGTGTTTGATAAAGTAGCAGCTACTCAATAAATATTTTTGTGTTCTTTGCTGATCCCTGGTTAATCCCTTTCAGTGTACATCAAGAGCTCATCTCCTTTCTTTAACACTAGTTCCGGTGTCCTCTTTCTATTTTTAAAGGCCCTCCCAGTCTGGCTGTGTCCTTATTTTATAAAAATGCCTTTCTCTGACTTGCCCAGCTGTCCTTCTTCTGTTTCAAGCTTCTTTCCTCAAGTTCTCCATCCTGCTAGTGGTGTATCTCCCACTCACATATTGTGTTAGTAAGCTTTTCACTGCTCGACCCAAATACCTGACAAGAACAACTTAGACAAGGAAAAGCTTATTTTGGCTCATGATTTCAGAGTTTCAGTCCACAGTTGCCTCACTCCATTGTTCTGGGCCCAAAATAAGGCAGAACATCATGGCAGAGGGTGTGGAGGAGAGCTGCTCAGCCCGGGACAGCTGGGAGGCTGAGGTTGCAGGGACAGGGATAAAGAACAATCCCCAAGGGCACACCCCCAGGGACATACTTCCTTCAGCCACACCCAGCACACCTATTGTTACCACCCGTAATCCATTCAAATTATTAACCTATCAAATGCATAAATCTTCTGGTTAGGTGATAGCTGTCATCATCAAATCATTCCACTTCCAAACATTCCTACATTGTCAAACACACACACTCCTTTGGGGGACACCTCACATCCAAACCGTAACATATTGAACCCATCTTTCATTCTTTCTCCCCATTCTACTTTTCTACTTAGTTATTTGTCTTTTGAGGTCCAGTTCAAAATCTTCTCATCCTCTCATAAGTACCTGAAGTGTTTTTATCTTTAACAGAGATATTAATAGTGTCCACCTTATGGTTGTTGTGAGGATTGGATTAGATGAGTTCATGCTGATAAAGTACTTGCCGTGTAGTTTGTGTTCATAAATGTACATTACCAACACCATTAAACTTTCCATCCTAAGCCTTGCTCTATGCAGTCATTCCACACCACTGAATACTTGATGGATTTCTAACTTTACCTTATGGTTATAATACTGTCTAGAGATTGATTCTAAATTCCTTGAAGTCCAAATGCCTGCTAGATGATGTCCTCTTACTCCCAGGTCACCCAACAAGTTGACAGAAAGTAGCTACTTGCAGTAAAAAAGTAGTCACTGAGTACATTTGTGGTTGATTTGTTGGTCTAACTTATTCCACGGAAATCAATGCTCAAAAATTTATTCATAGATTAGTGGTCTCATCATCATTATCATCAATCAAGACAAATGTTCTGGAAGGTATTTGTTTCTTGATATAAAATATAGTTTGCTAGTGGCATTCAAGTATGTGTGAATCCAGTGGCCTAGGTATTCATAGCAATTCATACAAAATAAGGAAGCCACACTGAGACAGTACAATGGAAATCTATCTGTTTCCCTTTTTTTATTACCCCCTGCCTAACTGCATCTTATTCTTTGATAGGAACAGAATCATCTCTCAGGTGGAAACAAAATTTCTTATTTTGGTGAATGTCAAATGAGGCAAAAGAAGAATTAAACAAATAACTAGAAGTTTTTCTCCAACTTTCTTATAGATATGCTGAATCAAGAGTAACCACAAGCTCACTGTGAGGAAAGCAGAGTGCATCTATTAATCATTCATTTTTTGTGAGGTCTTTCACTCACGGGATGAATTTAATATTTCTGAGACACATACTAACTAGCCACTTGCCAGAGTTCATTATCAATGTATTTCTTAGTGTTAATAGGAAATGAGTCATTAACTAAATTAATATCTTTTAATGAATGTGAGATAATTATTTTAAGTGTAAATTTCCAAAGAGCTAATTTTTAGGACAATGACATTTACATTTTTCTGTATACTTTTAAATATTTTAAAAATTAATATATTTTAAAAATTGACATAGCAATTTTCCATATTTATGGGGCTACATCTGTCATTTCAATATGTGCATACATTATGTAAGGATCAGATCAGAGTAAATGAGAAATAGTACATGGATTCTTTTTAATAGCTTTAGAATGCTTATATCTTATTTCTATTAATTCTCTTTAACATATGGGTTAATATCTATTGTAGGTGATTTTAAAGGAGACAGATATCTTTGATAGCAGCTCTCACCCTTCAGCTGCTCAATAATTATCTTGGGAACTTAAGAATACCATTCTCCCAGGCATGGACATTGCCTGGACTCTAAGACAATTACATCAGACTCTGGGGAGTAAGTTTGGGCATTCATATATATTCAGTAGCTCCCCATACGATTATAATTATATTAAGAAAATATGAGGGTTGTCATCTTTTTTATATGAAATGTGATTCTTTTTTCATTTGTAAAGTGATACAAATCACATACACATATGTGAGAATCAATTTTATTTATTTTTTTTCATCTGTTTTTTTGTTTTTCTGACTCTTGGTTGTATATGTGGTGCCGGGTATTGCATGCCAAGCAAGCTACTCTACTGCTGAGCTACTGTTCCAGCCCTCAAATTATTTTATATTTTTTAAAAATTCTCCAATCCACCCCTCCCACACTTTACCACCATCACAGTAATGGGAAAACTCAATTCAACCTGATACAGTCAAGGTCTACCTGGAAACCTTCACTGGACCCTCTCTTGCACTCCTCCTTCCTTTGGATTCTCCCCATGTCCCACCCACAAGCTGTTCCATGCCACAGGCATGTTATGCAAACAGGATTGTTCCTTCTGGCCCTGCTGAGTCACAGGCTGCTTTTCTGTGGGGAAGGGCCTGAGGCTTAGCAGGAATCAGAAGAGTCAGAGGGTGGGTATGCAACAGAGCAAGGTTCACCAGGATAGAAAGAGGGACCACCAAACTGAGGAACTGACTCAGGTATCCTTCGCATCTTCCATCAATTTTTAATAATATTCAGCTAACAAAGATTTTGTTCCTTTAACGAATAATTGACTCTCCCCTGAGTATCTTAAATCTTTTAATCTTTTTGATTCCACTAGGGATAGGATGATGATCACTGGAAGTAATTAAATTACACTGAAATATGGAGGCAGTTTTTCTAAATGTCCACTTAAAGGTCACATTTTGGAAGAAAATCTTTTAAAATACAGACAATAACACACTGAACTAAAAATAAAAAATACATAACCTAAAAAGGGAAATAAAACCTTGAAACTCGGGCAGCAACAGGATCCTAATTCCTTGTCCCTAAACTGGGACTCCTTGAAGGGAAGGGAGCATGTTTTATTTGTAATTGAATCTCTAGCATCTAGCACTCTTTGTCAGGCCAAAATAGCTGATGAATGCTAGTGATATTAACATACTTTTTTTCTTATAATCACAGATTTTAATCTTTCACCTAATCATTAATTATATGAACATATCTAATTTTTTATTTTTAAAGTTAAGAGAGGTGTTCCTTTTGCATTTTCCTACCATGTAATTTTGCTGACAATTTTTTAAAATATCTATTATCATGAAATAATTACTTGTTGTGGTAAAAAGATGGCAAAAATTAAATCAAAAACTGCAATATCTAATTCTGAATATATAGAGTTCAACAGTCAGTTTATACCTGGCAACTAAAAAAAAATGAACTCTTTCTAGCATAATAATTTACACATGGAGGTGAAGGCTTATATTTTTGTCAGAAGCAGTTAATTGTCTAAAATAGTGTTTGATTTGGATCACTGCCTCTCAAAAGGGAAATAAAGTAGAAAACAATGCATTATTTTGGCACTTGTTTGAATTTTAACTATCATTAGAAGAAGGACATAAATTTCTAATGTTAATCAAAGAAAAGAACTATGGATTAAAGAACATTAATACATATGGAGTCTGGGAAATCCTTTCGGAGTGCTAAAGTTCTAAGTTGAGTACACATTGTGCAGGGAACTGAGAAATTTCTGAAGTTCCAGGACAACTCGCATATGAATTTAAGGTTTCACCATGCTTTTAATAAGCAGTTCTTGATATCTTATAGTTTGGCTTTTTTTTTTTTTTTATTTAGCTGCGTTTTTGTTTTAAGGGGTTAAGAAAGTTGCTCAAAGTCACACAGCAATTAGGCACCAGAAACAGCAATAATCTGATTCCCAATTCAGCACTCTGTTCATCACAGCTCTGGACCCATGTGGCCACCTAAAACTATGGAGTTGGATATTCTGCTCACCTGCTAGCGGGACAATACAGGCATCTGAGAACCAACTAGTGGTTTAGCATAACCACTTGCTATTCAGTGGGGTCCCTGGACCACCCACATGGACAACATTGGGAACTTGTTTGCAATGAGATATATGGTGTTTCACCACAGATCTAACATTTTGGAATCTGTATTTTAAAAAATATTGCTATACAATTTTTATTTGTCTTAAAGTGTGGAAAACAACCGTGTAAAAGACTTCCAGACGTGAAATCAAGGCATCTGAATTTAACCTTAGCCCTGGTATAGACTAGTTATGGTGCTTTAAGTCATTTAACTTTTCAGAGCATCTGTTTCTTCATCTTTAAAATGGGCTTATGAATAGCTATCTTAGAGACACTGCAATAATTACATGAACAAAAATGCCTGGAATCCAGCAGGAGTTTAAGAAATGCATTCTGAAATTATATGCAAATCCATAGATGTGTGATAAGACAGGTCACACATTCAGAGAATTTGGTGAGCTCTCACTTTCCTGATTTTGCACAAAGAAATACCTGTTAGAATGTATTTAAATTAAGCTTTCTGGGATATACACATTTTTGTGCCCTTAGAGATTTGCTGTAGAATTATTCTCAGCAGAGCAATTATAGGTGAGGCTGCCCTATAATGAGATATCTTTGCTACTTCATTAAATAAACCCCCTTGAAGGGCTCCAAAATGGACCTGCCTCATACCAAATTCCATTATACTGGAAGTAATCTTATAAGTAGGTCTGGTGCGGGTTCAATTGTCCTGGGTACCTAACGTTTACCATAAAGGGAATGTGTTCTAGAACAATGATTCCCAAAAGCTGGTTCTCAGACCAGTGTTTTACTGATCCAAGGGGAAAAAATAAAGACAACTTAGTAAGCTTTCCATAAAATTAAAACATAACCTATTTTTAAAATATTCTTCATTCTGAGAGCATGACCTTTCCTCCCTCCCTCCCTTCCTCCCCCCTTCCCTCTCTCTTTTTCTCTAATTTTTTTTGGTGTTAAATTGCACCACAGTTTATGAAGCAATGATACTAACAGATGGCAATTTTTGTGATTTGCTTGCACAGTATAAATACAACATTCACCCATTGCCCATCCCCACTTAAAAAATTTATGGTACTTTAAATCCAAAAATTTTGAACCACTGTTATTGAAACACTTGCTTAAAAGGAAATTCTTTCCTATGAAATTAGCATTGGGAACAGAACAGTGGCCAAACTACAAAGTGTTAATTGGAGAGTAAATGTGTTAATTAGCATTTTTTTTTTGGTCACTAAAATATCTGAGATAAAGGGAAGAAGTTGTTTTGGCTCACAGTGGCCTTTACAACTTCCTAGAAGTCTTTACTATTATTATTCTCCCCATAGAAATGTAAATACTATTTATTAATCTCTCCCTTCTCTTTATTGACAGCCAAGTGATTTACAGAATAGTGGTATGCGTTGCCGTCTAATAGACAAATACAACTACATGAGCCAAAACACATACCCAGAACATGACTGATGGGTGACATTGCTTTGGGCCTGTGGTAAGGCAGCAATCAGGCTGGAAGCACATGGCAGGGCAAGACCACTTAGCAAGCCAAGGAGCAGAAGAGAAAGAGGTAGGGGCTGGGGTCGCACAATTCCCTTCAGGGACCTGCCCCAGTGACCTAAAGCCCTCATACTAGGATCTGGTTCTTAAGCTCCACCCCCTCCCAACAGTGCCACCTGGGCATGAAGCCTTCAATACATGGGCCTTTGGAAGACTGTCAACATCTAAACTGTAACAGTGAATTTGTTCAGTGAAGGCCTATCATAGAGCACAGTGCTCTTCAAACTACAATGTGCACAAGGACCATATGGGAGCCGTTCAAATGTGGATCGTGATTCTGCTGGTGGTCTGGCAGTCTGGCTTCCTGCATTTTCAGCCAACTCACACTCAGAATAGCAAAGGCATGGTGGTTAAGCTGGTAAGCTCTAAAACCAGGCTACAGGAATCAGGTGCAATTCCATCACTTCTAGCTGTGGACCCTCTAGCAAGATACTTACCCTGTCTATACCTTGATTTTCTCCTTAGTACCAAAATATTAATAATAATCCCATCTCGTAAAGTTGGCATGAAAATAAAATGGAATAATGAATGTAAAGATTCTAGAAATGTACAACATAGTACCTGACACACAGAAAGAGCACACAGAATTATGAGTTATTAGCTTTGCAGAACAGAGACTAGAACAATAAGATATTAACAAAGATTAGCACCTGAAGGAGTTCATTCTGGTGTGATCAAATGACAAGAACTGAAAGTTCTGGTTGGTAAGGGATAAGCTTTGTTCTGCATTCTTTGAGTGCTTCAATGGGATTGTTTTAAGTTGTGAAGTTTGAGGGGTGCATATAAACTTGCTCTAGTATGAAAGGGAAGTCTTTAATAAAATTCTGTGAGTGAGGTTTAAATGATCACATTGGTTAGGTTGCAGGCCACAAACAAGAAGAGTCTTTGATAATTTCTTTGAGTATTTTTCCTATAAGTGACAAGAAACGTCTGATTACTATGTCCTTGGGCCCTTACAACTTCCTAGAAGTCTTCACTAATTATTATTATCCTCCCTGTAGAAATGTAAATAATGTTTATTAATATCTCCCTACTCTTTATTCATAGCCAAGCAATTTGCAGAACAGTGATATGCACTGCCTAATAGACAAATACAACTTCATGCGCCAATCTTTTACTTTTCTTTATAGAATCCCTGCTTATTTTAGAGTGAATAATTCTATACATTCATATTTTTAAAACTACAGTGAAATGTCATCTAGGGATGAAAATAATGTGAATTTGCTTTTTATCTTCAGTTTAGACCTTTTGCCCTGTTTGATTTCTGTTATTAACATAAGCACAAAAGCAAATGATAACTGATTTGAATAGAACTTGAGAACAATTGATCAGTTGGTCATAGCAATAAGGACTAATTTTACCTATACAACTGGTTCAACTTTACAGAGTAAAAAGAAAGCATGCAAAAGTAAGTTATTTTATCAAGGACATTTAAATAAATGCCTTCTATTTTCTGAAATAAGTAAATTTAAACTTGATTCTGTTTTAGAAGCTAAATTATCTTCTGAAGTAGTCCATGAAATTTTATCTTAATCATTATAAAATATCACAAGTTTACCTATCTAGTTAGCAACTTTTGAAGACAAAAGGAGTGAATATTTTGTCAAGAACACAAGGGAACTAGTTTATTAACAGAATGTTCCTAATGGGTTTATTAGATACATCGTGCATTGAAAATCCTGTCATCTAACGAATATTTGCGAATCTACAGGACCTTTGCCTGGTTCATACTGGTTTGTTTAACTTTTCTGGTTTTATCTTTATCTACAACTGGACCTCAGTACGCATCTGTAGCTGACAGTGTACGAACCATTTGGCAAGCATTTTATATGTCTCAGGATACCTCCCCACTAGTAAGTACTCCTTGGGGGAGATGCTACTTATCCTTCAATATCTATTCTCTCCTTCTTCTTCAGTAATATCTCTGAAGGTTAGGCTGTCTGGAATACCACATTTCTCAACCTTCCTCGCAGGTATGTGTGGCCACATGACTAAGTTCTGGTCAACAGGAAAAACTGGAAATAGTAGGCGTAACTCCTGCAGGCGTGCTTCCAGTGGTCTTCCCTCCTTTTTCTTTGTCCTTTTGGGCTGGCTGCTCTATGTGTGTGATGACACCAGCAGGAGCAGTCATTTTGGATCACGAGGTCAAAGTCACTCCTTAAAGTACAAAATATAATCTGGTGCCCTGACACTGAACCAGCCCTTTACTACCTGTAATTTTGTGAGCAAGAAATAAACTTCTATCTTCCCTTCAGACGCTGTTACTTGGGTTTTCTGTTGCCTGCAGCCAAATCTAATGCCTGTTAATGCACACACAAGTACTTGCTGATGCATCTGTATTTCAGGTGTGATTGTTATCACTAGGCCTTGGCTCTGTCGTCCATTCTATCTTACTCAAAGTGATGCCAGGGCACAAGGAAAGGGAGAGCCAGCTACATGAAGCAATTCCTGAGAACACTGAGAGAGTAAAGAAGCTAATTTCAGGAGAAGAAGAGTTAAAGAAGCTACAAATCTTTTCTATTCCCAGTAGCATTGGTTTATTAAGAGACATTCTAGGTAAGATTTTAAAGTTAACTCCCAAGATAATTAGACAAAAGCTAGGCCAGATGTCTAAGCTAAGTTTTGGTCTCAAAATAATTACCTTTGTTAATTACCAGTAATTAGTGTCAGCATCGAAAACTTTCCTGAAAACCCAGTGAGAGAGAAGAAGGAAAGGAGGGAGGGGCAGGGAGAGAGAGGTGGAGAGACAGACAGATACGCATTTTCTAGTGCAGTTACATCTGAATTCATCAAATCCTGATTCAAACTCTTACAATTATGAATACTAGGTTTTTGGGAAAACTACTTAACTTATGTCTACATACTTTCTTTCAGTTATACAAATACCTTTCGCTTCCACTAAACCTAATTTGCAGTTTTCACAGCATACTTTCAGAATTATGTTTTTCTTTTCATTGCCAAAATGATTCTTTTTCTCTATCTATGAAATTATCCTTAAACCCTACACCCATTGAGAAATTTTTTTTCAGCTAAAAATGGCCCTGGCAGAAATGCTTGGGGATCTTCGGTGGAGTCTTTCTGTGTCAGTCAGTTTTTCACATTGCTGGGACCAAAACAACTTAGAGAAAGAAACGTTTATTTTGGGCTCACAGTTTTTGAGGTCCCTGAACAACTTTGCTTTGGGCCTAAGGTGAGGCAGAACATTATGGCAAAAGGGCAGGGGAAGGAAAGGTGCTTAGTTCATGGTAGGGGGGAAGCAGAATGTGTGACACAGAGGAAAAAGAGAGAGGGGTAGGGGAGGAGACAAAGTGAGAAGTGAGGAGCTATAGAGATAAAGAGGGCAGTGAGAGGTGGGGGGAAGGGCCTGGACATAGTCCAAGACGGTGGGCCCCATGACCGCCTTCTTCCAGCCATGTCCTGTCTGTCCACTCAAATCATTAATCCATTGAATGGATTAACTGAGTGATAAGGTAAAATCTCTCATCACTGCCTAAAATCCCCACCTACGAGAACCTTCCTGCATTGGGGATCATGCTTTAAAAACATAAGCTTTTTAGGGAAAATTTCTAGATCTAAACCATAACATTTCTTTGGCCAGAGACTATATTGGACTCCAGCTCATAGGACAGCAGAGAGTTGTCTCAGAAACCACGGGATGGCTCAGACGTTTTGGCACTTACTAGAATGTTTAGAAGTTTACATAGCACATCACACTTCCCTTCTTTCTATGCTGACCCTTTATGAGAACAGAAATATTTATAAAATCATCTATTTGTGCATTACATAATCACTTCATATCTATTCAGGCCTCCTTTTTTGTGCTTAGTTTCTTTTTAAATATTTAGGGGCAGCATTGTCTGGTATTTCCCACTAATAATTCTTTGTAGATTTAGTCATTTTAACCTGCAAGTATCAGTGGAAATAATGCTTTATTTTTTAACTCTCCACCACCACATCTCACATTTGATTCCTGTCCTCCCTCATGCCCCCACGGCCATCTTTATTTACATGTTCACTGGCTTGAATCTCTCATCAGACTGTTACAGGGAAGTAACTCTGCCTTAACTCATTTTAAAAATATCTCCAAGTGCCCAGCAGGCATGTGTAGAACGCTTTCAAATGTATTTTTGTAATTAATAAAGTGCGCAGTCACCAATCTTGCCAGGCCAATGGGACTTCTAGTTACATGCTTTGGTCCTTTATAGGCTCAGTGAGTCATGAGATGGAACATTTTTTTTTCTCCTGTCTTATTTTGTATTTCAGTGGTGATACTTAAGTTTATTTTAGTCCACAGGCTATTTCATAATGCCAAGATGTTGACAAACTTACCTGCTTGCAGATGGAAAGAACAGTTATCCAAAGCTCACCAGAATGGAAGGACAGTGGGGTGTGACGACAAAGTAAAACAGTCTTATTTTGTTCCTGATAAATATGCACAGCTGGGTGCGATGATGTATGCCTCTTGGCTACTCAGGAGGCTGGGGGAGCCTCCACAATTGGAGGGCAGCCTGGGTAACTTAGAGAGACACATCTTATAATAAAATAAAAAGTGCTGGGTACGTCACTCAGTTGTGGAGTGTACATGTAGCATGCGTGAGCCACTGGGTTCAAGCCCCAGTACCGGGAGGACAAAAGGATAAAGTATCAACCCATGTGAAGATGGCTATGAGGACTACACACTATAAGGTGACAATTTGTGACTATTTCTAGAGACTCTGTATTCTACCCAACAACTTTATGGCTTTTACAAGCGTACACCTAAATTATGAAACTAACTGCATTTTTATATATGTTGCCATTCACTGCAGGGCTGGTTAACAGAAAAAGCAGGAGGTATGCTTTTGGGGTTATTTCTGTATGTCAAGTGCTCACAGGCATATTGCTTTGAAAGCATACCTTATTTGCTTTATGTAAATTGGGAACTGCATAATCCTGATCTCAAATATTTTCTCCCCATGCCGTTCATTACAGCATGATCAGAACCACTCAACGGAATTGCAACTTTCCATCTCATAGCTTCTTGTCACCAATCCATATTTTCTTTAATCCCATACCTCAAGTGCTGTTCTGAACTGCCCCGCTGCCACGGCGTATTTCTTTTGTCTGTAGCAAGAGCTGGCATCCTTTAAGGCTACCTGAAGCCATTTGTCAATCTGAGGCAGAAAGCTGAAATTAGGTAGACTCAAAGGGTCCACTATTTCAGCAGCTTGGCACGCTGGCTGAATCCCAGCGGACACGAAGGACTCCACAAACTCATAGCTCACGTCCTCTTCGTCAATGTAGACCAACTTCATCTCCACATCCATTATGTGCTTTAAGGGGATGTGCGGCAGGGGCATGGTGATTAACTGACTGTCAAGCAGCTCCATTAGCTTTGCCTCTTTCTTTCCCACTGTCTTTTCTTCGCCCTCTGCCTTTCGTTTAACAGCCACTTTCTCTAAATCATTATTTTGTTTTTCTTTGATGCTCTTCGCCATTTTTATTCGTTCAGCTGTGATTTCTGCTTGTTTATCTCCATAGCCTTTCTTAATCTCTGGTGGCACTTCCAGGCTGTTAGGCGAATTTGCTAAGGTGGACATTTTCTTGCTTGTGTTTATCTTTGGAACAAGCTGGTTGTGATAGATTCTCTTCACTGTATTCTCCAAATTTCTACTGCTTTCTAAATCCATCGATCTCACCCAAAACTCCTGTAAAGGTGAAAACGGGGAAAAAATTAACATGACATCTTCAAATTCTACTGGTTCAGATTATTGTCAATTTCACTTGTAACCTAATTTAGTCTGTATAGGTATTTTTTGCCTTAAACTGAAACTGTGTTTATAACATCTCCTGATTATTTTACTAAGGCAATGCATATTTCAATTTCAAAATCCAAACAGATAAGAAGTTGTTGAAAACACATCTAGACATGTCTTGAAAAATAATCTACAGCTGACTTACACTGAATGAACATTTTTATGAGATGCCCAAAGTCACTGAATAGGAAAATCTTATACATAGTCACTGAGGACAAAAAAGATACCCCCCCCCCAAAATCCATCTCTGTACTGATTTCCTCACAAAGGCAGGTGGTTGAGAAGTCATTACAAAATACACTGCTAACCTGCATAATAGACTTGGAAGTCTAAAGAAATCACAGCTGCTTCCTCTAAAAAGCTCCCAGAAGTGTGAACACAACGTTTCCTCCATGTTTCTTCCACCAGTTATGAAAACCTCAAGTTCAAACAGCTTTCCAGACAACTATTGTTCACAACAGACTTTAAAGCAAAAGAACATGACCTTCAGCCTCACAGTGATGCGGAGCAACATGTTCCTCTTGAGTCTGGCAATGTGGTCCTCTTGAGTCTACTGTATTAACATTTTTGCAGCAATGGTATCAATACCATATATTATCTGAAGATAAAGCATTTCCTAAAGCCCTAATGCTCAAAACATATAACGGTCTTTTGATTCCAAGTTTCCTGTATGCTAACTATGCTTCCAGGTTTGTTTCGAAATCTGAACTGTCCTAAGAACTAATCATTGCTCAGTATAGTTTGTTGATTTTTTTTTTTTTTTTTGTGATGCTAGGGACTGACCCCAGGGCCTCATGAACGCTAGGCAAGGGCACTACCACTGAGCTGCATCCCCAGCCCTGGTTTCCAAGATTCTTTTATCTGTCACATTATGTCCTGGAAATAATTCCATGTGATAATAAGGATAAGGACCACATTGTGCGAAGAAACTAAGGAATGCACAGGTTGAATTGATTAACCAAGGTCATATCTGTGGTCATTAGCAGAACCTACCCATTCTGACTGCTATTTCCTCTCTAGAACTGCCACTCACTGCTCCTAAGCTGGGGTATATTATTGTTTAGGACAGCTAAGAGTAGACTTACACCAGATCAGAGACCAGAAAACGGCAAGAACCACAACAGCGTGCGATAATAAGGTAACGGTTAGATAAAGCTAACATTTGTTTCTTTTTACCTACAACGAGGACAATGCCTAACTTGAGTCACTTCTCAAAGCTTATAATTTTGCTAATGTTGATTATTTTCATTTATTTAGAAGATAGCAGTTTGCCTGCAGAAGACCTTTTGATCCTCAAGGAAAGTAAAGGAAGAAACAAAACTCTTTTGATGGCTCTAACCCCTAAGACAGTTTCTCCCTCCCTGCAATTGTACATGAGTGTCATCAGAAAGGTTTAAGGTAACACATGAACATAGCAAAGCATCTATTTTGACAGTCTATAGAAAGATTAGATTCCAATGCTTCCAATAACAGCTATCTTGGATATTAATTTCATAAACATAAAAGGTAAAATAACATTTCCCCAGCGATTTTTACTAACATATTAGAGCTGTATTTCTTTGGTGTGCCAACACCAAAAAAAAAAAAAAAAAGGAAAATTTTCAATCTGTGTTGAGGGATAGCAACATGGCCCATGGCCATGAATCACAGGCTCCACCAACACAATTTTACTTTGAGCAGGGCCCTGACTCCTTTCCCTCCCTTGGACTCACTGCTGTTATCTAATATTTCTTTTAGACCACGCATGTGGCTACTTAGAATAGCAAGAGAACTGTGCTGGCCATCCCTCTTATCTTGTGTTTGTTATTGTGCCACATAGGAATTGAATTGAGCATAAATTAGCTTCTGTCCTTCAGTTAAGATCCCTGGTGGATGTATACGGCAGATACACATCTATTTCAGTAGTTTCTTTCAATAGCAGAGATGCAGTTATTGAAAATTGTTTAAAGGTCAAAATACTTGGTTTTAAGCATCTCTGGTTCATTTTCATCCTCACAATAGACTCTAAAAATATAAATAGTAAATGGTGGTGGGTGAGTTGTTCCCAAAATTTCACAGTATCTTCCAGGTACCTTATCTAAATGGTTTACTTCAAGCACCAGAGGCTAAGATATATCAGAATATGTGGAGTTGGTTGTTGTTGGTAACATTCTTTTTTTAACAAAGAGGGAGAGAGTGAGAGAGAAAGAAAGAGAGAATCAACTGTTTATTTTTTCATCTGGGTTCTGATGTGTTGTGTATGTGGCACTAGGGTTTGAACCTGGGTCCTTGCACGTGCCAGTTAAGCAACGTAACTTCTGAGCTGCCAGTCCAGCCCCTGTTGGTAACACTTTTAGCATCTTCAGGAGCACTGCCTTCTCTGCTGCATTTATTTCATATACCTTGAACACATAAATGTATAAAGTTTTCTTTGTAACCATTTCTTCTGAAGAGTAATTGTTCTCTCTTCCTTTCCCTCCTTCCCTTTGCCTATTTTGTCTCTTAACTCCTACACCCAATCCTCCCCCACCTCTTTCAGACCTTGTGTCTTTCTCTTCCTGCAAAAATAAAAGGTTTTACTGCTTTTTAGAAGTAGGCTTCTGAGTACTTCTGCATCAGCCCTTAAACCTTCTACAGAAGTCATCATCTTGGTCTTTTTTACAAGAAACAGTACCAGGAGAGGGAAAAGTAGGCATGGTATATATAGAACACTCAGAAGTATTACATATGCAAGCAAATGCTTAGTTTTCAGGCATCTGGAAGATCAGTTATCTCCAATTTATCCAAGCAACAATTTAAGTATCACCCCAATCCAGACTACATACCTGAACACTTTAAGTATCCTAAATGGCAGGCAGAAAAAGCGCAGCCAAATCCAATCAACATTTTACAGTGTTGCTTGCAAATGAATTTCATATTTTAAGCATGTTCTTTATAAAAAGTTGTTGCATATGTACAGAAAAGTGATGGAACTGCTCATCATTTACAGCTTTTCTAAAACTCATAAAACTTCCTTTAAAAATCTGGAATTCAAGACCTTTTAGCACTAGCCCCATGTGTTTCCCTGATTCAACATTCCTCCTGTAAATGACCTTGAAGACAAGCTGAACTTCTTGTTAACTCTAAGACGTGCTCATTTTCACTCTGACTACTAAGAATTCCCTAGCTTCCTGTTCCCACACCATTCTACCTGTCCAAACCAAGCCAAGAGTTATCCATCTCCACCTCCTCGGAATGCCGACAGCATTTATAGCACTTATTTTTTATATTGCAGTTATGCCCGAATGACTTATTTCTTCCACTAAACTCCCTAAAAGCAGAAATATGCTTTACTTATCTCGACATTAGTTCAGTGCTTTGCATAGAGTAGGGATTCAATAGATGTTGATCAATATGAATGCTGTGAATCAAAAGCCATTTTATACATTTTAAGAGAAACAAAGTTGAGTTTTTCCTAAACGTATGGCCAAAACTTTGAAAAAATTGTTTCTGAGAGGTCTTCCTGGATTTTTGTCTTGTTTTGTTTTAAACTTGGTTTTGGGTAAAGTACATTTTCCTCTTTGATGGCTCACGTGAATCATGTAAGAAGCACATTTAAACTATCAACCTCTTCACTTTTTTTGTAATCAATTTGATTAACATGACATTAGTCGGTGCTCCTAAGGCACCGAGCTACAGAGTTACACTTTAATCATTATTTCAATAAAAATATTTTTAGAGATACTATTAGACAATCATTATGTATGTCAAAGAAATGTTTGCTAATAGGTATGGTGAAAATGCCCATTCTTTAATTTAGATGGGGGCACTGTAAAATTGATTTCCTCATCAAGGAAATATTGATTTTAAACATTAGAATAATCTCCAAGGTTTTTACTAAATATAGATACAAGGAAAAAGAGAGGTTAATGTTCAGTCACTTGCAGTGGGGAACCATTTTAAATATATTCAATGGATTTACTTATTCAGTGGATTTATTTATTCAGTGGATTTTCAACATATTTATTTTTTCCTTCAAGCGTTCTGCAGGTTTTCCGATCTAGGTGGGAGTTTCTGTTGCTTCTTAGTCTCAATTGGTGGTTTACATGGCTAATAGTGACACAAATTATTCATTAGATTTTCACTTGAAATAGGCCAAACATGGACAACTCAAAAAAAGAGAATCCTTATAAATGTGCTCTCTGAAACATTCAATATCACAGTTGCTATGGTTTTCTTTCTTAAAAAAAAAATAAAAGATCTAATTTTAACTTGCTGTTAAGTGTAGCCAGAGAGAAGTTATGAGGAAAAAACACCTTGCTTGTTAATCTGCTAGTGTACCTTGATATTTCCAAAACACACTACACAATATGCCTTCAATCCAATAATCATTTATTGGGCAGCTAAACTTTGAGCAAGCACTGTGCTAGGTGATGTGAGGGAGCTCAAGCTGGCCGAGGCAGGGCCTTTGCATTCTGGTGCTCACAGCTGGGGTGAGGGCAGAAGACGGGCAGGGGAACATCTAAGTAAAAAGCTTCACAGAGGAGATGCTTTTCTACTGAACTGCTGGCGAGGCAGAAGTGTAAGACAGTCCATTTCCTATACTGATGTGTGGCTTCCTCAGAGCCAGAACATCATAGGCCCTCAATGCACATTTGTTACTAGAATGAATGTGTGGCTGAGGTACCGGCACCAGCGTCCTGCGGTGCAATAGCGGACATGCTTCTGCAGGAACACGAGACTGATGCACTTTTAAGACATTTGGGAAGTTTTATTTGTTTTTGTTTTTGTTTTTTTGTTGTCATTGTTTTTGAAAAACATGGAATAAAGGTCCTTTTGCAAGCAATTTTTCTCTCATCCAAATACCCATGAGGAATGTTGTAGTGCTATTTGATGGGAGAGGTGAATGTGGCTCATAGTGTTGGCTAAGAAATAAAAATTAACACATTCCATAGAGTACTATATGTAAAATAATAACAGCCAATAGATATTTCATTTGTAAAGTTGTCTCCTTGGACTGACCCAATTATTTCTCACAACTGTTTTGCATAAACATTTTTAGTTTTATTTTATGAATGAAGAAACCAAGTGGTTAAAGAACTTGAACACGACCACTGAGAGAATTTATCAAACATAAGAACTGAACTCAGGATATCTGATGACAAATTGTAATTTTGGGACCATTAGATAATAAATTTCTCTACATTATACCCCAAGCTGATTGGAATTTCTACTTTCTTTACATCAATTTTAAAAAAAATTATACTTAGATGTTTAACTTTACTGCTGTTACACCAGGTGAGACTCTTTTAAAACAGTATGATGAACACAACTTATGGTTAACTTGAATATATGAACAAAATTGGTTAACAAAGGCACAGTAGATTTTAAGTGTTTTTAAAAATATTTAGTTGCAAGTGTAATTATGACCCTGTTATACTGCAGTAGTCATCATAATCAGAAAAATATGATGTGGACATAAAACTTGCACATGAATGGATTCAAGGGACTTAAAACTTAATATTGTCAAACCATTATCTGATCACTTAGTCACCAAATGGGAATGATGGCATTTAACAACTATACTTCTTTGTAGCTAGTGCCCTCTGGATATTTATCACCGTGTGTTGAAGAGAGCATTATAAAGGCTTATCATGGCATTATGTAATGGAAAGAGCATTCAGTTTGTTGTTGGAAGAATAATTTGAATTCTAGATTTATCATTCATTTACTGTGTGTTCTAGGAGAAATTATCCAACCTCTCTTAACATCATTTTCCTCCTCTGGAACTTGGGGATGATCAGACATGTGAGAACTGTGTAAGAATCAAATGAGATGACTTCTGCAGTGGAATTTTCCAAGAGATGAGGTTCAGGAATTCCACAAACAGCTCCTCTCAATGGCTCGATCAATCCTTTTGCTTGAATTCTATCCCTCCCCCCTGTCAATGATTTTGCTCCTTCAATTATCACCTTCCGCACTGCCAGTTCTTCTTTTTGCTGCTGGATTAATCCTGTGGATACACACTGATCCACCAACCCTTTTAAGAAAAGCAAACCATAAAACAACCCCTCCCTTGCCTTCACATCTCCCACCTGCTGCAGTCCCATGCAGAGGATCCCTGCACCCTAAGAGGCTGAAACAGGTTTTCTCGCATTCTGTCTCCACTTTCCCATCTTATACTCTCTTCTCTGGAGGCCCAAGCGTTCCACTGTGTCTGCTCTTTCACAGGGCACCCGTGACTTTCATATTTCTAAATCCAGTGGCCACTCCTACGCTTGCGTCTGCCAGAGTTTCCACAGTCTTCACAGTTGATCCTCTCCCTAGTGGAATGTGTTCTCACCTCCTCTGACACCATGCGCTGGGAGAAGGCTATGTCACTGACAGAGAACAAACCTCTTTGCATCTTTCCACAATGTCAGAATTCTTTGAATAACAATAATTTCACAGGCGACACCACTTTCAGCAGAGTACTTGCAGGTCACCTGCTTAGTCTTTAACTGAGCAAACACAAATTCTTTTACTCTAATCTTAATTTTTCATATCTATAGAAGTCAAGTCATACACTTAACACTAATATATATATTATATACACTATAATTCTTTCTCTCAATATAATATATATGTATATATTATACATAAAACAGAAAGGCTAAGGAAATGTTAAGGCAGCCACGGGGATTCAAGAAGCACCCACCGCTGCCCACCAAGACTAGACGCAGCCGCACACTGGCACCGTCACCTGAGCACTCTTCCAGAGCCTTGCTCAGGAAAATCCCCAAACTGGGAGCAAAAGCAGGGAGCAAATCTAGAGTAAAGAGTCACTGTTGGTGTTCGGAAGATGAGACTACTAACCCGCTGAAGACCTTGCTCAGGGCATGGCACTGTCCCAGTGCAGGAACTAATTCCAGACTGGGGTCCAGAGGGATGGCAGTTTCACAATGTCAGCTTGGAGTGGGTGGCTGCATGGTGGTTATGAGCAGGAGAAACCAATCTCTGTTGAAACCTGAGGACAGATTTGGAGGCTCAACGCTGTGCTGATTTTCCTGGGCAAGGGTCCTGAACAGTGACCGTGTGTCAGGGTCAGTGTGCTGCTGTGCACATAGGTGCTTTTTTTGGGGGGGGGCTCCTCTTTTTATGAATCTTAGGTGAAGAGGTTGCATCCAGTGAGGCTGATAAGCCCCTGTGTCTGGTGTTCCTGATACGATTTGAGAAGTCCATGTGTCCAGGTATTCCTTGATTTAGTCTGATAAGGAAGTACGTTAAAGTTATTTATCGATTTGTCCCTTATGATTGTGCTAGGCATACAGTGGTTGTTTACTCATACAAGCATGCTGTAGAGTCTGACTCTACCATAGTACTTAAAATGGAGAAACTCATGACAAACTACTGCTTTAGAAAATGGGTAACTCCGGTTTAGGCATGGCCTGAAAACTACGATCTACACATCATGGAGTTGCTCTGAGCAGGGCACAGCCTGCTCCGCACACCATGCTCTTGCAGTCTTCCTGTTACTTCACTTACAACTCATTCTCAGTTTCCTGAATTGACTCATACTCTTCTGTTCCACCCAGGAACTCAGTCCTGGATCTCCTTCTTTTCCCTAACTACATTCTCTCCTTCAGTCGTTAGGTGATTTTGTCCAGCATTATAACTCTGGTCCTCATATGTTCCTTAAACTTCAAAACTGTATATTCAGTTGTCTATGTGACACCTTGACTAGGATTGTTTAAAATGCATCTTAAAATTAACACTTCTAAAACATCTCTTAATTCCCTCCCCTTAAATCATCCCTTTTTGGTTCTTTATCCCAAAACATGTTACCCACATCCACTCAGTTATACAGAACAGAATTTTATAAGCTATTCTTGAATCCCTTCTTTCTTTCAGCAACCATACTATAACTCTTTCTCTCAAAGGTCTGCCAATATCCGTATCCCTCCTCCAGGTCCCATGATCCCCTGCCCAATTATTGCAATTGCTTCCTTATATAACAGCCCAAGTTGTCCTTTTAAATGAAAATCAGATCTCACCTCACTCTTGCTTAAAACTTTTCAGTAGCTACCCCACAGCACCTCGAATGATCCCGGTTGATTCTATCCTCCCTTAGAAATTCATCACATCGTTCCTTCTTGTTAACGACATTCCAGCAATCCAACTTTCTGTTCAACTAATCAAATTCGTTCCCACCTAAGATCCTTTGCACTTACTGGGCTGGAATGTTGGCTCCATTATGTTTTTCTCATTATTCATGTCATAGCTTAAAATTTGTTCCCCCAAAAGTCTTCTCTGATGAACTTAAGTAACCAGTTACATATCTACATTAATCTCTCCATACTAGTTCATCACAGTGGCATTTACTTATTTATATGTTATCCACATCTATCTTCCCTACCAGAATGTAAGCTCAGTGAGACACTACTTGAATGCCACTTCACTGCTATATATTGAGAAAGTGCTTAGAACAGATTAGACATGTAACACATGCTTGTTGATTGAACAACTAGATAATTGCATCTTATCTTGTTGTATAATTAATGAAGAGTTCAAAACTACTTTTTGATCTTAGACCACTTTACAACTAAACTGTACAGTTTACTGTGTAGCTGGAGTCACCTAAATATAAATTACATTTTACAAATTGGTTTCACCATGGGAAGCTTCTCCAAGCACGGTGGCATCCCGATTCTTTCTCTTTCCTTTTTTCTACTTTTATTGTTTGCTTCTTCAAGTCAACAATATTTATGATGTACCTACCCAAGTGTCTTTTTTTTTTTTAAAGAGAGAAGGACAGTGAGAGACAGAGAAGGAGAGAAACAACTTTATTTAGTTTTTCACATGGCCTTAGTTGCTCCAACACTTAGTTGTGTACGTGGTGCTGGGGTTTGAACCTGGGTCCTTGTGCTTGCCAGGCAAACACCAAAACCGCTGAGCCACCGCTCCATCCCCCACCCAACTGTCTTTTACTTGAGACTTTGTTAGGGAGTAAACACTAGCCTGATTCTTTGTTGATATAAAGCATGGCTCTTTCATAACTAATACGTTCAGGGAAAACAGTCCTGTTTTGAGAAGTGATAATAGTACAACTTATTATTACAAGTGTGATCCATGAGGATACAACTGTACTTATCTAAAATATTTAATGTAATTTGATTATGAAGTATGTAACTTATTTATGTGGCAGGAAGATAAAGGTGGAATAAGTAAAATTTCAGAGAAATCCAGAGTCCTTTCTCTATGTTTCTTCTTGAAACATAAATACAATCAGCCTGCCAAATTCACAAATAGACTAAAAGTTTGAATCCTGTTTTAAATGGTTCTTTGCAAATATTTCTCTGTCCTTCTGTAAAACTGATCAAAGTTTCTATTTACTTAAGAGGGTAAGATTGTACAGATGTGTGAAGAAAAAAAATTTTTCCTTTAACTTTGGCCAGTTCTTTAATTCTGTTGATAAAGTCCTTAATTCTCAGACTTTCATACTTTATTTCTTAAACTGTAACCTAGAACTATAGAATGTGGAGACAGAATTTCCAAATACTCTAATCTCCTTATTTTGTAGAAAAACGAATAAAATCTCAGTTTGGTAACATGATCTGCTCATGGTCACTCAGTAAAACAAAACTTACAAGCACATCTTTCAGATTTCAGATTTTTTTTTCTCCCTTACTCCACTGTCTCCCAGCTCCAAACACAAGGGACATGGTTATTACAACTGCAGTTTACACATAATGAAACATTGGACAGCTCAGTGCTTTGTTGGCAGACTCACAAACTAATGAACAGTAACCATGAAATGAATATTTCTTTTATTTTGAACTACCCACTAAATTACTTCTTCTCAAACTTGTTTTAAAATTTAATCTACCCAGAAGTGAGAAATGCATCTTTTAAAAACCACACAACTTTTTCTTTGAAATAATTTAAACTTTACTGAATAATCTCAGGAACTCAAAATTGTCTTTACTCATATTTACCAGTTTTAAACATTTTGGCCACATTTATAATTGTCTTCCTAATATGTGTGTGGGTTTCTGTGCACATGTACAGATATATATGCAGACATGTGTGGACAAACGTATATATATATATATATATATATATATATATATATACATATATATATAATTTAAATATAAATTTTACATAAAGCATATAAGAATTTCCAAGTCATTTGAGAGTAGGGTGCATCATGCCTCATCACCCCTTAATACTTCACTGCACACTTCCTAAGATCAGGGTTACTTCTCTACGGTTACATAATACAACTATCAAATTCAGGGATCTTGATACTGATACAATGCTATTGGCCTAATCTATGGGTACTATTCCCATTTCATTAGTTGTCTTAATAATGCCCTTTTAATATTTTTTTCTTCCAGGATAAGACCCAGTCCTGGACAATGTACTGAATATTTTTGTCATGTCTCTTTCATGTCACCTACTCTGGGGCAGTTCTTCAGCTTTGTCTTCTCCCTAATGATCTGTCAATTTTGAAGGGTATGAATCAGATCTTTTAAAGAAACTACCTCAATTTGATTTTTTGTGATACTTCCTCATGATTATATCAGGTTACACATCCCCATTCAGAATACAACAAAAAGATCACGTGCTGTTCTCAAGGCCTCCCATTTGGAGGTTCACCATGTCCACTTGACTTTCTTTGGTGATGCCAATTTTGATGACTGGTCAAGATGTTTTCCAGCTTCTCCAGATCATAGTTGAAGATTTCCCCCTTGTAACTTGCGGGGAGGTCCTTTAGGGCCATGCAATTGCCCTGCCTCCTCATCAAACTTTCCACCCTCCATTTTGTGTCCACTGATGACTCTAGCAATCTTATCTGCAATGATTCCAAAATTATGATTTTCCTTTCTCAACTCACAGTAGGATTAGAATGCTCAGCTGGAGACCAGGTCATCACTAATAAATCTGCTAAAAAACTTGATCAACTTGACTTTTCCTGCCACATTTTGCTGTTTCTTGAGTGTATGTTTACTCATTTTTTTTTTCAAAAATAAAACCTATGACTTCAGGAAACACTAGTAAAAGAGTACTAAAATGTTAAATAGTAGTCCCTGCAATTGTTTTGAAATAAATATTTTTGAACATTAAAAATGAATTTTTAGCATTGGAAAGAATCATAGGACATACAAACTCCAATTCTTTTATTTTACAGATGAAGGCTAAGAAGAGAAGGGGATATCCTTCAGATGCAATGGAGGAAGCTGGAAGCTGGTTTACAGGTTGACTCTGCTTTCTACCACGCTCACATTATTGTAGTCACTCAAAACTTATTTGTTAAAAACATAATGCCTTAGTAGTTGGTGAATTATAGCACGCTGACAAAATTCCAACTTTTCTTAATAACTGAGTAATTTACTCATTCATTCATTCATGATTTACTAAGTAGTCACTGGGTTGTGACCTAGGTTGGCACTGGCGTGCCTCTACTCCCAAAGAGTTTATCGCTTAGTGAAAAGTTCCACCTCAGTATGCAAAAGAGTCCCCTGGAGCCCTGAGGTTTTAGACCTCACAAATTCTGACTCAGTAGGTTCAGAGAGATATATTGAAATCTATTAAGTAAGCCTATTAAGTAAGCAGAATAATACAATGTTGTATGGCACTTATTACAGATTCTGGAGAAAGAGAGAGACAGAGAGACACTTGCCTATCCACTTAACTATGAATGCCAAGTCATTTCACATCATGAAACACTGAGCTAAAAGTAGGCCTCACATGATTGCAAAATTTTTGGTTTGATATTCTACCAAAGATAATATAATTCTCTAGTGCCTTTAAACAGGACTATCTAGAACTTTTATATATTTTTCCTAGATAAATAAAAATAATAATTAAATTTTTTATTTGTACAGTTTTTAATATTATCATTTGAAGATTTTTTCTAAACCTTTGCTTAGTATAACTCATGATTTTATTTTGTAGAAATGCATTTGTCTGTGGGAGAAATTAACTTTGGAATTAAGACAAAAGATGGTATCAAAATGATTTAGAGATTTTTAAAAACTTTTTCAATCATGTTTCAATTACATTTAATGAAGATTTACAGGTTTATGGTGCTGAGATTGTCTATTAATCATTCACTAATATTTTTCCAATTGATCTCAGCAAAACAGAACCACAGAGTCAAAGAATTTCTAGGGAAAAAGTTTTGATGTGTGCCAATTCAAAACAAAGCCATATTTTAAAATTGCTGTTTTGACAATCTGAACTTGACAAACTATATCATTTAAACTACTCTGTTAAACGTTAGACTTCTGCTTATGGATGAGGCGGAGTAGGAGATCAAAACTTCTCTTGAGAACAAACAAGAAATCAAGATCAAGGACAAATCATCTATTTGAGTGTACTGGAGAGCTGGGGAGACAATGAGAAACGGAGAAGGTTTAACTCCCTCATGAAAGTGAGCTGACTTTTTTTTACCTCTTTTAATTCTGGAATCATGTGATAATTCTAGGCATAGAATTAACAAATCAGCCTTTTACCAAGGGAGGTGCAGCACTGGGTGCTAATGAAACCAGCAGTTTTGGGTAGATATGGGGTGGGGGTGGGGGTGGCTTCAATCGTGGAAACAATTTACCACTCAGAAAATGAGCGTCAATTTGAGGGGTTACATGTGGCAGGAAACTGAAGTGGAAATGTTTGAAAAGCAACATAACATTTTGTGAATCTTGTGAGACAAGGATCCACAGGAGGAAGGGCCTTGAAGAGGCATGAGATCATCAGCAGAAACTCTTGATAACCAGGTTAACCAGAGGCAGACTCCAGGGCTGCAACTCTGCCTCAAGGTGCATATTGTTACCCAGTCCCTGATTCAATCAAGATGAAGCACCATGTCATCTGCCTAGTGAAGTGAAGGGCTAGTCCATTACAGGGCAGACATGTCACATGAATCCTCATTAATTTTCTACACACAATAGTCAGCATTTGGTAGAAAAATATTAATTATGCTAAAACCTCTGAAGATCACATAAACAAAGCAAAACAAAAAGGAAAACATGTAGACAACAGAAACACACCCATGGGTTTTTGAAATAACTTTAACTATTACATTCAAGATGAGAGGTGAAAAATGTTTCAGGGAGCATTAGAACCTATAGAAAAAGGTTAAATAAAAATTCTACAACTGAGAAGTATGCCATTGAAAATTAACTCATTTCATGGATTAAACCGTAGATGAAAGTGATAGGATTAGTAAACTCAAGAAACGGTCAATGGGAAATATCTAAACTTAAGCAGAAAATGATGGAAAAAGTAGAAAAGATCTTTAGAGATGTGAAACACAGTAAAAAGTTCTGAAAAAGTTGGAGTTAGAGCCCTGTATGGAACACATTGTGAGAATGAGGCAGAATCAAGGGAGAATTGTTGTAGGGAATGAAGGATAATAAAGAGTCATTATATGAGCATATACAAATGGGAACAACTTCTTACTATTAATTGACAATACTCAAAAATAATAGCAATGTCTCAGGAGTGCACGTAGAGCACTTATCTAGCATGCAGGAGGACCCAGATTTCAGCCCCAGCATCACCACCACCAAAAAATAAATAAAGGTCTCTGCAGGTTTTCAAATGTATACAGAATTAAAGGGAACAGTAACCATGATAAAAAATTAAAGGTATATATGAAGCATAAATCAATTCACATAAATAAATAAATAAATTTAGACTTGGGTTTCTCCTGGAACATATTCATTACATATATGCAAATATTACAAAATCTGAAGGAAATCTGAAATCCAAAATGCTTCTGGCCACAAGCATTTTGGAAAAGGGATACCAAACCTATAATAACTCCTGCTCATCAAACCACACCATTAAAATGAAAAGGCAACTTACAGAATGGGAAAAATGTCTTTGTAATACATATATTTGACATAGACTCAGATCCAAAATAAAAAAAGGACTTCCATAAATCAATGTGAAAGGCAGATGAGCAAGGAGAGAAATGAGCCAAAAAATTTTAATAAATATGTCACAAATCTCCAAATGACCAATAAACTTAAAAAAAAGTTTATTGATTTTTTTCTTATGTACCCAGCAGAAATGCATACGTATATGCTCAACAAAATACATAGCCAAAATTGTTCACAAAAGTATTATTCATAGCAATAAAATACTGAATAAACATCCATCAACAGTAAAAACATTAAATTGTGGTAATATTTATACCATAGAAAAATATAGAGCAGGGAGGATAAATGAGCTACAGCGTCAAGCAACCATATGGAAGATCCTCACAAGATGTTGATAGAAAGAAGCCAGATACAAAAGATCATATATTACATGATTCCTTTAGACAGTAATCAAAGAAAGGTAAAACTAGTTTGTGGTGTTAAAATAGTGGCTATTTTTAGAGGGTGACTAGTACCTGGAATGGGGTAGGAAGGTGCTCCAGGGCTTACCAATACCACTATTTCTGAATCTGACAGCTGATTACACAAATGTACTTGATTTAAAAATTCTTGAGCTATACACTTATAATTTGTGTATTTTACTAAATGTATGTTATATATTATTAAAGAATTTTCATTAACAAATTTACAGGTTGGACAGGTTGAAAGTTCATGTATCAAAGACTGAGTTTGCCTAAGATCTGTCTTTCCTAAACACATGTCCCCTACTCCCTTGCCTACAATCTCTGTATTGTCAGAAAATGAGAATCATGCACAGGGTAAGAATCTGATAGTCAGGAGTGGTTTTTATTCAGAACTCTCCAGGAGGGCAAAACCACCACAAAACAAGTGAAATGATGTTCTTATGAGCAGAGTGGAAGTTATTAGAATGCGTATCTGGTGGGAGGAGTGGGAAAGTCTCTGACCACAGAGCTTGGACAAACTACCATGGATGTGAAGAAGTTACTTGCTTCCATTATTTTTAATTTTTAAAATTTAATTTAATTTTAAAAATTTCGTCATGGCCGAGGGAGGAAGGTACCCTCTGTGTCTTTTCTCTTGTGATCCATCCTTTCTGTAACTGTTTTATCATTTGGGAAGTATGGCGACTAAAGACCTGATTCTCTGAACTCAATAAAAATTCTATCTCAGTCGACCCCCAATCCCCTGGAAAAGGAGGGAAGAAGAATGTTTCAATGCAGGTCAGGGAGGACCAGAGAGGACATCGACAAAAGGCCTCTTCCCTGCCTAGCAGCCGTGTAGATGACTAACTTTGCCCTCTCCTATGTCTAGGAAAGGAAGAAGAAAATGGTAACTATTTGAGAAGGAAAAACAGACTTCAAAGGGAATTTGGACTTCCCTTGTATTCCATATTCCCCCGATGAAGCTACTTTAAACCACTACTGAGTTATCTCTGATTGGCAAGTTTCAGCAGTCCCTCTCTGCATTCCCACACTCCACCATTAGCACAAATGGGGCCTCAAGAGCTTGCTTGCTATGTCTTCCTCTGCCACTGTACACCTAAATCAGTCTCTATCAGCCTAGACATCTCCAGGTAAGATTGTTCCAGATAGAAGCAGCTCTCTCAAGCCTGGAGGTAGAGACGAATTAGGATCTGGAGGGATTTTTCCAAAAAGTACCTCCTTACCCCATACCCAAACTCTACTCCATTATTTTTAAGAGCACAATGTAGATATGAACAATATGGAAGAATAAAAATCTACTGAGAAGTAGGGAGGTTAAGAGATAAACCGCAAACAGAAGTGGTCACCAGCCGCTGAAAGTAAGAACAAAGTCAGGTGACCGGTTTAGTGTAAGCTCTGGACGACGAAATTCTGAAGCAACAGAGTAACATACGATCCATGAAAGGTGGGATCTGTGGGGGGGAATGGGAGAAGAAATGGCAACTGCACGAGACTACAGTTCTTTTAACTTCGGAACTTCCTTTCCTACATTCATGGAATTGGTCAATGATGGTACAAGCAACATCTTGAAGGCATTCTGCATACAGCCTGTTGAGTTGAAATGTTTAAATTTATAAATGCTGACAATGATAACATGTATCAAAATTTTCCCTTCAATGTGGTAGTGACCTCAGTGTTTAATATGATGCTCCCTTTTCTGTTAACTACAACAGTGAACATAAAAAAATGCAAAAATTAACTGAGAGTTCTGAGGTTTTGATGCCTTCATGTGTTTATATCTCCATTCTTGCTTCTCTGAGGATCTCCGCCCCCCCCTCACACACACACACACACACACACACACACACACACACCCCTCTCTAGAAAGCAGATATATTAGACGTGGGTTGTATGCTAAAAGCTGATGTGAGTCGTTTTCTTTTTAATCTCCCCTATACCTTAAACTTAGGCTTCCAAATTTCTGTTCAACAGGGATTTAAAATAGTTATTATGTCATAGTTTTGTTCCTTACATCTTCAAGTTAACGAAATTGAGCTGATTTCTAACAAGTTAAAATGCATGCTTTTTTGGGGGGGGAGAGAGGTGTGACAATACAATGTCTTCTCAAACTATAACTGGTGATCTTTAAAGACAGCATTGAATTCTTCTGCTTGAGTTATGCTGGCTAATAGGAATTTAAGTGAGAACCGGTGGGAGAGCATTGAAGCATTCACGCATGAGAAATCAGATGAACACCTACAATGTGGGGTTTCCTAAGGAAAGTTATTCCAGCAGAGAAACACAGACCCAGGTTGAGTGCCAATAACTTTTAAACTAAAATGCGGGGCTATCACCCTCATAGGTAATAAGCTAAAGGGGCCTGAAGAAAAGCAAAAACCAATATTTTCAAGTCTATATTTTCAAACACATTTTTAAAGCATCAGCTTAGTTATATACAATCCCTTTCTGTACAAAGAAATTTAATCATTTTAAATGTCAATTCCATATACTAGTGCTTATACTTGAAAGGCATACATATGACTTATTTAAGTAAATCTAAAACAAATAAGAAGATAGAGCAACTAATTCATCTATGAAAAGGGATTTAAATCAGGAGCTCTGATTTCTATCCAGTGATCATAGTGCTAGTCATCTGAAATATGGTTTTAAATGGTCTACTTAAATCTTTCCCTTGTCATGCAAATCTAGATTGCAGTGTGACTTCTGCTTCAGTTTCTACTCATTAAGGTTAAAGGACCTCTTCTAACACTAATCCTGTTGTCAAATCAGTTCAATTGCCTTCTGAAACTGCCCAAATTGTGAAACATTAGTGGTTCAAATACAGGAGTCCTGCACATTTCATATTAGATGTACATAGGTGTACACGGATATACATCATGTCATATAATATGTAAATAAATTTATTCCTGAAGGCTTTCTAGAATCTACAGGTAATACTGAACCATTACTCTCACTTGATTTTTACAATTTTCCGCTTATATAAAGAATTTGGAATGATGCTGGCATCAGTTGTAGCCAGTGGCTTCTCCGTTTCTTCATTTACAAAATGGGGCCAATGATAATATATGCCTCACGTGGTTGTTGAGAAGAGTAATAGAGGAAGGTGGATTGATATCAGTAAGTGTTCCATAAATGTTAAGTATTATCCTATCATTATTTTCATTTTTATGATCGCAGAATTATTGCTCAGCAATTTTTTAAAATTATACAATTAGAAGGTACTCTTTCTATTGGACAGATGGCTCATGCTCATTCATCATGTATATTTTGAAATTTAGCCAGAGCTGTGATAAGTTATACTCTCTATTTTGATGATCTTTAAGCCAGACTGCTGTAATATTTTATTTTATAACATCCCTGAAAAAATTCAGCAAGGCTGTTTATAGGTGCAAAATGTTACAACTTGAATGTTACTTTCCAAGAAGATGACTCAATATATTCTACACTAGTTGAGAAACAATATTCTGGGCTCCCTGATGTAAAATGATTTAAAAACCCTTGAGCATATGGTGTTTGCATCACTTTTGTTACACTGTCCTACCATTGTTGGGGTACCTATTCATCTGTTTTGAACTGATGTGTCACATTAAAAAAATTTTTTTGCAGTCAGATTCCATGTAGGGAAATGTGGCTTTAGTCATTGTGCACGTTAATTAAAAAAGAATCTTCCTGCAGCACTAAATCCTCGGTTTATGCCTTGTGATCATGGTTAAAATTCAACATCTCATGATTCAGGCTTATTTGTTGTTGTTTTTTAACTTGTAATTAATTTCCAAGGTGCTGGTTTCACTGTTCACATGGTGAACAACTTATGAGTAGTTCCTTTCTATTCTTAACTGTGGCAAGAAAATAAAAGGAGTTTTTTAATTTTTTTCTGAACGGCTCTTAAAATTATTTCTCTTTGGAAATATCTTTGAAAATGACAGATGGGAAATTTTAGCCATTTGGTTATAATAACACAGATGAGTAACAAATTGAATGAGGTCAAACAGATACTTCAGTGAAAAGTCCACTCGGGGCCCGAAAAAAAAATCTCAGTTCCATCTTGATTATGTACTTGGGTTACACACCATGGCAACTCACCAATTTAAACTGGTCCTGTGCACTTGGAGAAGAGCTTTGAAAATTGTTTTAACCCTAGCTGAGGTGCTACAATAGCCTTGCCTCCAATTGCATCCCTTTCTCCCCTATGAGTCATTCCTCATTCAAATCAGGACAAGGAAGAAAACCACAGGTTGTGCACAGACTTAGGTAGTCTGAAGTGCTCTGCCCTACTTCTTACTGTTAGTGGATTCTTCTCCTTTCACTTTACAAAAAACCTTGAGCCTTCATCAACATGAATAACAAAACAAAGCAAAAACCCTACAACATATTATTGGGTCCTAATTTGTTTTATGTTATTTGTTTCCTTCAATTTGGAAGAGAACGGTCTATCCAGCCTGCAATCACACTGAAAAGATGGCACCTTCTTGTATCCAAGATCTCACTGCTGAAATCTAAGCCTTTGGTGTGCTAACAATACTGTTACTGAATCAAATTTAATCACCAGAGGTTAAACAAAAATATTAATGTGAAATAAGTTTTCCTGCATATATTTCAAATTAGTGGCTTACCAAGAACAGCCCGCATTTCCCCAGTATTTCAAAAACTGAGACCCTTAGTAGTGTCTATAAATATTTTGTGGGTGAAGAAAATGAGATGTACATTTTATTAAATTAGGTTTAACAGCTATTTTTCATTGTTCATGCTGAATCCCTTTTGAATGGCAGTCTCCTTGTGAAAGACTTCATTTATTCATTCACTTATTCATACATCAACTATTTCAGTGCACACATTTTATACCAGGTATGATGTTAGGATACAAAGATGATGACTTGGCCTGTGTCTTAGGGAGAAGGAACTCTAATTGTCTCCCTAAAACCCTACTCAATTAGATTTGTTATCCATAGTTTACACCTTGAGTAAAGGGAACAAAGCCTCAAATCACAAAAGATAAAAGGACCTCTGCACCCCCAAACAGCCATCATGTCTCAGGTGACCAGAAGCACATGTCCTCAAATTACACACTTCATTAGAAAATACAAAGCAATTTGGGTAAAGCAAAACAAAAACAAAAAAATCTGTTACTCAGACACCAAGCAGGTCCCTAGCATTTCTTTGCTCTTGGGCACGAGAAAAGGTGTGCCCAAGTTGCAGACAGGGCACTGACCACTTTGGAAAGCCCTGTTTTCTAACTGGCTACAGGAGATGATCTAGCTACTTTTTTATTTTTTTAAGAGAGAGGGACAGTGAAAGAGAAAGGGAGGAACGATTTTATTTTACTTTTTCAAGTGACCTTCGTGGCCCCGAGACTTTGCTGTGCGCGGGGTTTGAACTCGCGTACTCGCGCATGCCGGGCAGGCACCGGAACCGCTGAGCCACCGCTGCAGCCCCGATTCAGCCACTTTTGAAGGTTTCCACAAGCAAGCTCGGTACTCATTCCGAGTGCGAGGGAAGCGGACAGCCCTTGTTCACCAGCTCACTAAAGATGCGTCCCGGCTCATCTTCCTTCCTTCCCACCAAGCCAGGGAAGCGAAGAAAAGCCAAGCGCGCAGAACGGACTCCTACCTACCAGCAAGGGCTCAGCCCAGCGGAGGCGGGGCGAAGCTCTGGACTCCTCCCGACGACCGCAGCGGCCACGGAGCGCGGCCCGCTCCAAACGTCCCCGGCGCGGGTTGGCTCGGGTCCCGCGCACGTGGCCGTGCGCAGCTCCTGGTGCGTCCCGTGGCCCGCGGCTCCGCCCCCTGCCGCCCGGCTGCAGCGCTCGGTCCTCGCTGCGCCTCGCCTCGCACCGGATGCCCTGAGCCGGGTTAGCGCTGGTCCTTCCAGACGGAGTAAGCGGTGGATGTGTTTAAAAAAGATTGGAAAATATAGAAAGATGCACCAAAAAAAACCCTGCAAAAAGTCTCTAAAGAGAAGCATTAAGAACATTTTAGTGTATGCCTTTTCAGTCCCTTTACCAGCAATAGATAAAATAATTACAGCATGCCCCTTTCTCTGTCTTTTGCACACGCACATGAACACACAGACATGATATACATGCATACTTAATAAAGTTTTGTGTATTTTTTCTAAAGAAAAATATTTTAACTTCTTGGTTTTCTAAAATATATATAGAGAGGCACGAGTCTAAGTTCTCTTCATGTATAATCTAAAAATAATATAGAAATAAGCATTTAAAGAACAGTTACTATGTTCCTTTCATACATTTTAGGAAGTAAAACGTTATCTTACATTTCAGACCCCCATGTACCACTAAGAATGGCATCTTTCCCCACTTTGGCATTCCCTTGCTTTTTCTTTATAAGTTAACAGATCACACTCACTGGAATATGGCATATGCCTAGAAAAATGAATCAACTGCACATGTGCTCAATGAATGATCATAAAACAAACCCAAGGGTGACTCTCACCCTAATAAAGCAATCCTTCCCAGCACCAGAAGCCCTTTCTACTCCTCAAAGGTAATGACTCTTCTCTCTTAACACCCTAGTTTAGTTTTGTTTTTAGACTTTGTGTTATGGTTTAACTACTCTCTATTGCCATTATTATAATCATCATCTAAAAGGTTGAATCTCAAGATTATTAAATTTCATTGCTTGAAGATAAAAGGGAATGAAATTGTCTGATTCAAACAATTCCACCACCACTCTTTCTTATTCTTTTGTAAAACTTGGGAAAGTACATTTCAAGGTATGATATAAGGTTCAGTTGAGATGAGATGCAGGTAGCACCCTCTCTGTAATGAGCAAGTTTTCAGTCTCCCTCCACTGCTATCACTGATGAATGGATCTCCAGACTACCTCCAGACCTAAAATGGTTAAACATAGTAAACAATTCTGACAGTTCTGATTGTAATCACTGCATACCCAACATTTAGAACACTTTTATCATCTGAAAAAATAACCCCATGTCACTTTGTAGTCAACTCTACTGACCGTTCCCAGTCTCTTGCTCATACTAACATGTTTCTTTGACCCCGTACTGTTATCTTTTCCAAATGTCAAATAACTAGCATGGTACAGCATGTCATCTTTTCAGGCCTTTTGAGTCTGACTTCATTCTTTCAGCATAGTGTATATAAGATTCATGTAGATGTAATGTCTGTCAGTAGTTCAATCTTGTTTATTGCTGAGTAATATTCCATTGTGCACATACACTATAAATTATCAGTTCACTAGTTGAGGAATATTTTGGATAATCATGAATAAATCTGTTATAAATGTTTATATATATGTTGTTTCTGTTATAAATATTTATATACACATTGTTATATGCATTTTCACTTTACTTGAGTAAATTCCTAGGAATTAGATTGCTGGATCATATTGTATTTAACTTCACAAGAAATTATAAAATTATTTTCCAAAAGTTTTGTACCATTTTTGCATTCTCACCAGAAAGCATATGAGATTTCCAGTTACTCCACATCCATACTCACAATAAACAATTGATATTGCCAGTTGTTTATTCCATTTTATTTGACATCTCTGTGTGGTTTTAATTTATATTTCCCTAATAATTGAGGATGTTGTATCTGATTCTGTACATATTTGTTAATCATATTTTTTTGTTTAATGAAGTATCTGGTCAAATATGTTGTTCATTAACAACAAATTAAATGTTCTTTTATTCTGAATATAAGCCTTTTATCAAGTATGCATTTTTGCAATTTTTTTCTTCCCGTCTGTTATTGTCTCTTCATTCTTTTAATATTGTCTTTCAAAGAGTAGAAGTTCTTGATTATGATAAAATTTTTATCATTTTTTTATGGCTTGTGCTTTTGATTTTGTATCTGAGAAATTTTCCTAACTGAAGGTCACTAAGTTTTGATCTGGAAGCTTCATAGTTATAGATTTTACTTTTAGGATGTGAATCTTTTTGAGTCAGTTTTGTGCGGGGTGCAAGTTATGGGTTGAGGCTAATTTCTTTTTACAGATGGAGGACTAACTGTTCTAGCATCAGTCATTGAAAAGACAGTTCTTTTTCTACCAAATGGCTGTTGTACCATTATTAAAAAAAATTAAGTTTGGCATCTACTTTGGGATTCTGTTCTGTAATATTATCTATTTTTACTTTGTCTTCAATATTATATTTTCCTGAGTATTTTAGCATTGAAGTAAGTCTTCAATGAAGGTGATAGCCCTCAACTTTATTCTTCTTTACAAAATTATTTCACATATTTTATTTTCTTTGCCATTCCACGTAAATTTTACAATTAATTTATTCATTTTTACCCAAATAAATCTTCTTGGAAGCTTGATTATAATTGATTTGGAAAATTAACAGCAGTGAAGCCTTTCCATCCAATGTCATTGCATATATCTCTAATTAGACCTTTGATTTCTCAGTTTTTTTTCTTGTCGTTTTCTTTTTTTCTTTTTATTTTTTTATTCACTAAACAGAGTCTTACAATTAGGAGGGATTCATCATCAAACAATCAAGAACAACAGTATGACAGAACAAGCCAAGGACGGTGCCAATCCATGGTATCCCCATGGCTCTATGTTTCCGCCTACTTGAACCCCCAGTTAATTGGAATTCTCATGGAAGTCGGAGGTTCCTCTCTGATTAGATTCCCCCATACTCTCTCCTTCCGATCTGCTTGATATCCTTCCTTTTTCCTTCTCCCCTCCCTGCCCAACTCCCTGTGTCCCCCAGCAATCTAGGCAAGGTTCCCCATGATCGTGTAAAAATTCATACACGTTGAGGTAATTGTTAGGTTAGCTATCTATCATACTGTTTCTGACAGTGTTCCTCTTTTCCCACACCCCTACAGCATCTGTTATGGGGAGGTGGTATCTCATTGAAGTTTTGATTTGCATTCCTCTTATAGCTAATGATGTAGAGTATTTTCTCATACATTTATGGGCTTTCTGGACTTCCACTGGAGAGAAGTTCCTTTTGAGTTCGTTAGCCCATTTATTGACTGGATTATTTGTGAGTTTGGACTTTAATTTCTTTAGTTTCCTGTATATTCTGGATATTAGCCCTCTGTCCGAGGTGTAGCAGGCAAAAGTTTTCTCCCATTCTGTGGGTTCTCTGTTGATGCTCTCAACTAAATCTTTGGCTGTGCAGAAGCTTTTTAGTTTAATTGCATCCCTTTCGTTTATTCTTGATTTTATAGCATGAGCCATAGGAGTTTTGCTAAGGAAGTAGCTGCCAACTCCTATATGCTGTAGTGTTGACCCTACTTCTTTTTCTAGTAAGTTTAAAGTTGTAGGCTTAATATCCAGGTCTTTGATCCATTTTGATTTAATTTTTGTGCAGGGTGAAAGATAAGGATCCAGCTTCAGTTGTCTACACATGGCTGTCCAATTTGTCCAACACCATTTGTTGAACAGGCTATCTTTCTTCCACACTATGCTTTTGCCCCCTTTATCAAATATCAAATAGTTAAAGATATGGAGGTTTGTCTCAGGATCTTCTATTCTGTTCCACTGATCTTCGGTTCTGTTTTGATACCAATATTATGCTGTTTTCACTACTACGTCTCTGTAGTATAATTTCAGGTCAGGGATTGAGATACCTCCTATTTCTTCCTTTCTATAGAGTAATGTTTTGGCTATTCTGGGTCTCCTGTTATTCCATATGAACTTGAGAATTGCTTTTTCTATGTCTGTGAAGAATGCCATAGGTATCTTGATGGGGATTGCATTCAATCTGTATAGGGCTTTGGGTAGAATGGCCATCTTTATTATATTGATTTTGCCTAACCATGAGCATGGAATGTTTTTCCATCTACTCAGGCCTTCTGTAATTTCTTTTTTTTAGTGTTTGATTGTTTTCTTTGTAGAGGTCCTTAACATCCTTTGTAAGGTTAATGCCCAAGTATTTCATTTTTTTAGAAGAGATGTTGAATGGGAGAGATTTCCTCTTCTGCAGATTTGTTGCTGGAGTAAAGGAAAGCTAGTTAATTACTGGAGTTGATCTTGTAGCCAGCTACTTTGCTAAAATAGCCTATAAGCTCTAGGAGTTTTCTGGCAGATGTTATTGGATCTTCTAGGTATAGAATCATGTCATCAGCCAGTAGAGATAACTTGACTTCCTCTTTTCCTATACGAATACCTTTGATTTCCTTGTCTTGCCTGATAGCTCTGGCAAGGGTTTCAAGGACTATGTTGAACAAGAGTGGGGATAGCGGACAGCCTTGTCTCGTACCTGAATTCAGTGGAAATGCTTTCAGTTTTTCTCCATTGAGAATAATGTTGGCTATGGGTCTGTCATAAATGGATCTGACATAGTTAAAGTTTCTTCCCTTGATCCCTATCTTTTCCAGAGTTTTGAGCATAAAGTGGTGTTGAATTTTATCAAATGCCTTCTCTGCATCAAATGAGATGATTATATGATTTTTGTTTTTAATTCTGTTTATGTTGTGAATTACATTTATTGATTTGCGTATGTTGAACCAGCCTTGTTTTCCTGGAATGAAGCCCACTTGATCATAATGTATTATCTTTTTAATGTGCTTTTGTATCCGATTAGCTAAAATTTTATTAAGGATTTTTACATCAATGTTCATCAGGGAAATTGGTCTGTAGTTTTCTTTTCTTGACATGTCTTGATTGGGCTTTGGAATCAGTGTAATGTTTGCTTCATAAAAAGTGTTTGGGAGTGATCCCTCTATATCAATTTCCTGGAAAAGCTTGTAGAGTCTCGGTGTTAGTTCTTCTGTGAAGGCTTGATAGAATTCTGCCGTATATCCATCAGGACCTGGGCTTTTCTTTTTTGGGAAGAACATTGATTGCTGCTTCAATTTCACTTTCTGTGATAGGTTGGTTGAGGTTTTCAATGTCCTCCTGTGTTAAAGAGAGGATGTCGTGTGTGTCCAAGAACCTGTCCATGTCTTGGAGGTTATCAAATTTGGCAGAGTATAAGTTTTGAAATAGGTTCTGATAATCTTCTGTATCTTGGATGAGTCTGTGGTGATATCCCCATTTTTGTCTCTGATTTTTTTGATTTGCTTCATTTCGTTTTTCCTTTTGGTGAGGTTGGAAAAGCATCTGTCGATTTTGTTGACTCAAAGAATCAACTCTTAGTTTTGTTAATAGTTTGTATAGTTTTTTTGTTCTCAATTTTGTTGATTTCAGCTCTGATTTTGGTAATTTCCTGTCTTCTGTTTGCTTTGAGGTTGGATTGTTCCTCTTTCTGTATTCGTTTGAGTTGAAGCACAAGGCTATTTATCTGGGCTCTTTCTAGATTTTTGACGTGTGCACTCAGTGATGTAAATTTACCTCTTAAGAATGCCTTCATACTGTCCCACAGGATTTGGTATGCTGTTTCCTCATTCTCGTTCAATTTCAAAAACTTCTTAATCTCTGTTCTCATTACTTCTTTTACCCATCCTTCGTTTAAGAGGGAATTATTTGATTTCCAAGTATTTGAATAGTTTCTGTTGTTTCTCTTGTTGTTGACTGCTAAGATCATAGCATTATCATCTGACAGAATACATGGGATTATATCCACTTTTTTATATTTGCTAAGATTACCCCAGTGTACTAGGATATGGTCTATTTTAGAGAAGGATCCATGTGCCGCTGAGAAGAAGGTAAATTCAGCTGTATTAGGATAGAATATTCTGTTAATGTCTGTTAAGCCCGATTAATAGTTTTTCAGATTGGAGATGTCTTTATTGATTTTTTATTTTGATAATCTGTCTAGAGTTTATAGTGGTGTGTTGAAGTCCCCCAGAATTATTGTGTTGAGATTGATGGGGGGATTAATGTCCTTAAGTATTTTTTCCATGTATTTGGGGGGGGGTTGTAATTGGGGGCATAAATGTTGATTATCATTATATCTTCTTGATGAACTGTCCCTTTTAGTATAGTATGATAAAGTGACCATCTTTGTTCTTTCTGACTAGTTTTAGATGGAAATTAATTTTGTCCGAAATTAGAATCTCTACACCAGCTTGTTTTTTTGGGCCACAGGCCTGGTAGACATTTTGCCAACCTTTCACTTTCAGCCTGTCTATTTTTGGGTGTCAAATGTATCTCTTGCAGGCAACATATTGTTGGATTTTGTTTTTTGATCCAGTGGTTCAGTCTGTGCCTTTTAATTGGGGCATTGAGACCATTCACATTCAAGGATAGAATTAATATGGGAGGCTGGTTTACAGACTTTGTATTGATCACAGAGTTTTGAGTCATCTTGGAAGTCAATTTGTGTATAATATTATTATTGACTCGCTTTTGTTTAAGGATTTAGGGTATCATTAGCATTTTCTTCTTAATGGAGAACATCCTTGAGAATATTCTGTAGTGCAGGATTTGTGTTCATGTATCTTGCTAGCTTGAGTTTACTGTTGAAGTATTTAATTTCCCCATCACATTTGAAGCTGAGTTTTGCTGGATATATTATCTTTGGGTTAAAGTTGTTATTTTGTAACACTTGAAAGATATTGTTCCAAGCTCTTCTGGCCTTCATTGTTTGTTCTGAAAAATCCATAGTGATCCGAATTGATTTGGCTCTGAATGTGATCTTGGGCTTTCCTCTAGCAGCTTTTAGAATTCTCTCCTTAATTTCTCTGTTATTCATTTTGTATATGATATGTCTTGGTGAGTTTCTCAATTGATTAGGTCTATTTGGAGTTCTATAAGCATCTTGTATGTGATAATCCGAATCGATAGTAAAATGAGGGAAGTTCTCACTTATGATTTTGCTTGAAAGTTTTTTTAAGCCTCTTGTTTGCTGTTCAGAGTTTTCCTCCAGGCCAACGCTTCTCAGATTATTATGCCTCATCTCATCAAATATTACTTGGAAGTTCTGATTATGTAATATAAGCTATTTATCCAGCTTATCTTCTTTGAATTCTACATTGTTTAGCCTATCCTCATTGTTCGATACTCGTTCTTCAAGAGCTCATGTTCTATTTTCAGTAGAGTAAGCTCTGGTGTTGGTTTCTTCCAGAGAGGATTTGATTTGATTAACCGTGTTTTTCAATCCTGATAGCTCTGCTACATATCTTTTCAGGATTTCTATATCTTTGTATAGCTGATCTTTCATCTCGTGGAACTGTTCCCTAATTTCCCTGTAGAAGTTGTTTCTCATCTCTTGAAATTGCTGTCTGAACTCTTTCCTTATTTCATCTCTCAACTCTTTGATTGCATTACGAATCATAATGCTGACACAATGCCTTTGATTTTCATCTAGGGCTCCAGCTATGGAGTCCTTTGGTGGAGAGCTGTGGTGTTGAGGAACTGAGTTATTTCCCCTTTTCCTCATTTTCTGAGTCCAACAGCATGTCTTGTACTTCAAGAAAGTTGCTCTTGGTGGAGTAATTGGAGCTTCTTATGGCTTTGCTTCTTTGTGATGGGTTACTTTGAGAGAGATCTCACAGCGAATCATGATAGCAAGCCAGTGCATGTTTTGAAGCGTGTCTATTTCTTCAGATAGCAGAGTCTCTCAGAAAGTGGGGAGAGGGGATGACTAGGAATGCAAGGAGGTGAGTTGGGGAGGTAAAAACTCACTCTTGCCTTTGAGTAAAGAGGAACAAGGAATTAGGGGGTAGTAGGTTGTTCTATTAGGACTAAGGAAAACATAGGAATGGAATGCGGGAAGAGTAAAGACTTTGGGTGAGAGTGAGAGAAAAATGCTTATATTTAGGGATTATCAGAGTACTGGGAAGGAAGAGGTTAGTATGGGGCATGGTTATCTTCACTCTCCAGAGGCTGAGTCTATCTTGCTATCATGAAACTTTTTTCTGGTTGGAACCCAATGTTATAGGGGTAGCAGTAGGGATTAAGAAGACTTAGAGAAAGTAGTAGCCAATCATCAATACATACATGTGAATAAATATTTACATCCACCAACACCTACTTCAGTATTAACCATAAAGCAAGAAAGGGAAAGAGAAAAAAAATCTATATAATAAAAAAATAAAAATTAAAAAAATAAAATAAAAATAAAAATAATTAAAAAATAAAAAATTAAAAAACTAAAAAAGTAAAAGAAAATAAAAATAAAAAATTATTAATGAAAACTTGGATCTATAGACAATGAGGGCATCTCTGGGACCTCTGATAGGAGATGGTCACTGTCCTTCTGGGTTTCAATACGAATGTCTCTCAGTCTGTGGCCCCCAGCGGGCCATCTCCCGGCACAAGTATCACCCCTCACAGTGTGTGAGCTTGGCACATGACTGTTTTAGTTAGGTACAGGACCGGATCAGCAATGGTATCTGTGGCTCTGCTCACATCCACTGTCCTGGCTGCTGCTGCTTGCAGGCCCGCCCCTGCAGCTGGACCAGAATTGTTACCAGTGAACACGAGGGACATAAGGGAGCTGGCCACCATTCCTGACTGAACAGGCAAAGTCCCTCTATCTCTTCTGGCTCCGACAGTTGCTCCATAGCCCTGCCCCTGCAGCCGATTTGAAATTGAGTCCTGGGAGTCCCAATGGCAGCCAGCCACCGTTCACCCCAGGGGTCCATCTCCCAGCACAGCTCTCACCCCCACAGAGCACGAGGTTGGCAGGCGTCTGCTTAGTTATGGTGGGATGGGATTAGCGATGAAATCTGTGGCTCTGCTCAGACCCACTGGATCGGCTGCTCCTGCTTGTAGCCCTGCTCCTGCAATATTGTTAACTATAGTCACCCTTTTGTATAATGTTACATCAGAACTTATTTCTTATTTTAATTTCACTGTGTTCAGAGTAGTGATCTCAATGTGTGGTTCCAGAATTAGCAGCAACATGATTATCTGATGTTGTGAATCGTATTATGTTCCCTGAAAAGATATGTTTGGAGTCCTATCCCCAGGTAACTGCAAAATGACTCTTTTTTGAAGTTGGGTCTTTACAGATATAATAAAATTAAGATGATGGTATGGTCAGTTAGGATGAAACTTAACCCAATATGACTGGTTACCTTATAAGAATAGAAGATACACAGACACAAGGACCTGCCATGTGATGATGGAGACAGAAATTGGAACAAAATTCTAAGAGCCAAGTGATGCCACGGATTGCTGATAACACCAGAAGCTAAGAAAGGCATCAAACAGACTCTCTCTTACACTCTTCAGAGATAGCAGGCCAACAACTCGGTTTCACACTCCCAGCTTCCAGAAATGTGAGAGAATATATTTCTGTTGTTTTAAGCCACCCAGTTTGGGGGACATGGTTACAGCAGTTCTAGGGAATGAGACACAAGGGGACTTGTTAAAAATGCAAACTCTTGGCCACCATCTGAAATCTACCGGACTGAAATCTTTGTGGATAGGTCTGAGCAATCTGTGTTTTAACACAGCTTTCATGTTATTTTAGTGAACCTTGCATTTTGAGAATTACTGAATTAGAGAATGTGGTCAGTGGTATATCAATTTTTTGTAATTGAGGTTTGCTTTTTGCTATAGTATAGCATTAAATTTTATGAATGATTTGTATATGTCTAAAGTGTATTTTGTAATTTTCACTGCAGAATTCTGCATGTATCCATTAAATCAAGGTTATTAATTGTATTATTCAAATCTTCTGCATTCTTAATAATTTTTGTGTGTCTGCTTTATCTATCAGAGAGAAATATACATTAAAATATTGTACCATGAAAATAGATTTTATTTTAGAATAGATTTAATTTTGCAGTTCTGCCATTTTAAAATATAGTTTTACACACACATAAAATATAATGTTATTAGTTATGTGCTTTATTTGCATTGTTTTATTTTCCTCTAGCATCTATTTGGAAAGGTTTAAGCTAAGTTTTTGATTTGGGGTTTCCAATCCACATGCATAGTATGAATTCCATCCTCAAAACTGTCCAAATACAAATTCATGATTAGGAATACTCAGAAGGTAATATTCCCACTCTCCTCTTCTTTCCTTCCTTTCTTTCTGTTCTTGTTGAGACAGTAAATCTCTTCACTATTTTTTTTCTGAAGTTCACGTTCAACTCTGGATCAGTCCCTGAAAAATGTTACCTTTTAGATAATGCAGAAATCTCGCTGTCTACAATGTCTACTAGAACCGCAGGCTGTCTCCTGCCTTTGGCATCTGTGGTTCAGAAGAACTCATTCTTTAGATGCAGTAGAACCCAGGAAAATGCAAGTTCAAGTGCCCACCTACCTCTCTGCATTTATGTCTGCTACTCCTCTTTGATTTCTGATTAACATTCTTGGAGTTCATCTGGACATTATTAACATGATATGATTTTATATTTTGTCTAGCATTAGTGTTTTCCCTGAAAGTCCACTCTATTGTATTGCATAAATGGGAAATCTACTCTTCCTTCCTCACCTAACACTGCACAAGGAGATTTTTTGCATGTCATTCTATATTCTGCTAACTATTATTTTATTTTCTGCATTATATTATATTGGATGGATGCACCATTATTTTATTAGAGGTATAGGACTTTAGGGTAGATTTTTTGGACCAGTGTTTGACATGTATATTGAGTTCAATACTTTTTCATGTACATATCTGAGTCATTTCTTTAGGCTTATTCCTGTAAGTGGAATTCTCAAGTTAAAACACATTAATTTTTTTTTTTAGTGGTCCTGTGTCCTGCTATATGTACTTTACCAAAAATGATATTCATTTACAGTTCTATAGGTGGTGTGTGATGGTGTCTCATTTCAGCTTCCCTAACATATGGGCTCTTTCTTTCATCTTTGTTAATTTGGTAGGTGAGAAATGCTTTCTCATTGTTGTTTACATTTGCATTCCCTTGATTATTATTAATTTATATTTACTGTCTCCTCAAGTTTTGACACTGGTTTCTCCATGAGAGGGCAGCACACTATGCTTGAGTCCTTTAGATTAACTCAAGTGAGTGGTAAAGTTAAAAATTGGGGGCTGCAATTTACTATAGCTAAACTATGGAACCAACCCAGATGCCCTTCACTTGATGAATGGATCCAAAAACTGTGGTACATATATACAATGGAATACTACTTGGTTATTAGAGAAAATGATATTATGGCATTTGCAGCCAAATGGATGGAGATGGAAAAAATTTTGCTAAGTGAAGTATCCCAAACTCTCAGACTCAAGGGCCAAACGTTTTCTCTCATTTGTGGAAACTAGAATATAAGCAGAAACAGTTTGCTAGATGGCTAACCTAACAATTAACTCAACATGTATGAATTCTTGCATGATCATGGGGAAATGTGCTAAGATTCCTGGGGGACATAGGGAGGGGGGTAGGGAGGGGGGAATAGAATAGGAAGGACATCAAGGTGACCAGAGGGAGGCAGTATGGGTGAATCTCATCCAAGGGGAACCTCCAACTTCCAAGAGAAGTCCAATTAACTTGGGGCTTAAGTAAAGAGAAACATGGAACCATGGGAAACCCAAAAGGGGGAAATCATGGTCTGGCACCAGTATTGGCTTATTCTGTCATTACACTGCTGTTCTTGATTGTTTGATGATGAACCCCTCCTAATTGTAAGACCATGTCTATCAAATAAAAAAAAAAAGAAAGAAATGGGGGCTGGAGTGATGGCTCGGCAGTTACGGCGCTTGCCTGGCATGTGCAAGTACACGGGTTCAAACCCCAGCACCCACATACACAACTAAGTGTTTGAGCAACGAAGGCCATGTGAAAAACTCAATAAAAATTAATTATCTCAGGGTTGGGAATTCAGTTCAGTGGCAGAGCAATTGTCTAGCATGTGCAAGGCCCTGAGTTCGGGTCTCAGCCCTGAAAAAAAAAATTTGATTATCTCTGTCTCTCTGTCCTTCTCTTTTAAGACAAAAAAAAAAAAAAAAAAAAAAAAAAAAAAAAAAAAAAAGAATTGGGCTAAATCTCAGCGTTAGCATGGGAATTATTTTAGTGTCCTTTGGTAGGAAGTAGGGAATGTAGATGATAGAAATGTGCTGACTGATTTCAGTTCTATGATGTCACTACAGTAACTGGCTTATCTGGTTCAATTACTATCATGCCATTGAAGAAAATGAGGCTCAAAGTCCAATAGTGACATGTTCAGTCATTTAATGAAGGTTTTGAACTTGTATCGTCCCACTAAAGAGAATTCTATTTTTGACAGTTTCATGCTGAAAGTTTTCCATCTGTCATCAGAGATCAAGTAGTAAAGGTTTTGTTAGATAGGGAGTCTGTATATTTGAGATTCAGTGGGGGAGTTTGCAAAACCAAAAAAAGAAAAAAAGAGCAAGTAAGAAGCTTCTGATGAGCACAAAACATTAAGTGATTGGCTCTCTTGTGTTCCATAAATAATTAAAGGAAAATGAGACCTTTTAAAGATGATGGCACCATGTGTGGCCATGCAGGTTGTGTGTGACACAACTGCACTGGGGTGCCTTCTACGTGTGGTATGGCATGAATGGCGTTCCTGGGGATTGCTCGGTCACACCGCATAATCATATGCAGCAACCTGTTCTTCACGTTGATTTGATTTTTTAATCACAAGTGGTTTTTGGATACAGGTCAGTGTAAACTAAAAAGAAAAGAAGTGCTGTTGGATTAGAAGCCTTTTGATCTTTGCTTTTAGCTGTCAGCACACTTAATAACAAAAATCTGACGCATTAAGGGCATTGTTCCAGAAATCATAAAACAATGTTAAGGCAAGGTTGTGCCTGTAGAAATAGAGCCATGACACTCTCTGTTGGTGTGTCTACAGACCTATCATGTCAAAAGAGTTGGACATCTTATTATAAATACCAGACAACTACAGAACAGATTCTCTAACGCCTTTAACACGAGTAATGCAGTACCTGGTGAGCCGGTGAATAGGATAGTGCTCAAATGTATGAGAAAGTGGCCACAGGGTTAGAAATGAACAGTTTGCAGGTAGAAGACATTTTTAGAGACCATTTGTCTTGCAATGTCCAATTGTGAATAGTTAGCCAAAATCACTCTGCAGGAATTTGGGGGGAAAGATTAGAGGTTGAGAATGATCCTATTTGAAAACACCAACTGAGGCTGTCTTGGGGTTGCTAAAAGTGGGAGATAACATCCCCTAAGCATCCTGGTGTTTCACTCCAGTTAACCTGTTTAGCCTTACTCATCCTGAATTGTTAAACATCATATACTTCAATATTTTATACAACTCAATCAGTAGATAGTAGTTTGATATTTCTTTTATAGGAAAGCAGTGTGTCCCAGTACCAGAAACAACACTGGATTCAGAGTCAGAAGTTTAGACTTGATTTCTACCAGTAGCAACTGGATGTTTCCTAACCTATAGCATTTAGACTTTGAAATAATCAATTACTAAGATACTCATTTTTATCTATGATTAATTAGCTGGATCTACTTTAAAATGGATACACTGTTGAATCAGGATTTAAATATGATTTTTTGAAGAAATATCAAATATGGATTTTTATATAATCGCCAAGTAGAAAAACCAACACACACACACACTTTCTCTCTCTCTCTTTCCCTCTCTTACCCTCTCTCTCTCTCTCTCTCTCACACACACACACACTGTATCTTATTTATGATATTGTCTGTACTTATTTGCTTCCATAGCCTATAAATGATTGTTATATTTGTAATAGCAAATAAAAGTTTCTTCTTAAAGTCAAAGAAATAAATGATCTTACTTGCACAAAGAAGGCAATTTTATAATTAGACTTGTTCTTAAAATTCTTTATCAACTTCGGTAAAACAGGTAAGTAAAATGCAAGAAATTATGTTTTTCCTCTATTCTTTGGAATAAGATTAGTAATTATATCCTGTTATAGTGCAAAAGTAATTATCTGCTTGCCCATGTAAACAGATTATTGTCTCTGTCTTGAAGATAGCAGAAATAAGTTAATGGGTGATTCTGATATTGTTGAGCAAATTTAGGGACTAAGGATGTAGGTCGAGACCTTTCTTATTATATTCAGGATTGTCACCATTGTGTGGGTGTCTTCTGCAGTCCCTGGAGGCAGTGTTGCAAATTCTAGGCATAGATATAGCTGTGCTTGGTCAGATAGACATTAGTTTCTGTTTGGAAGTGAAGTTTAACTTTTCTTTCTTTCTTTTTTTTTTTTTTGCCTATTTTAGCATCTCTTTCTCATTGCCTGCACCAGCTCTGTCAACCTCAATTAGAACTATCATGCCTAAGGTTTAGAAATAATATTCCTTAGAACAGCAAACATAGAATTGGGATTTTTCAAAAGAAAATCTAGGAAATAAAAGGAAAATAAAAATGAATATGTTTGTAGCACATTGATTTCTGTTTTTAATTTTTTTTGTACTGGGGATTGAACCCAGGGGTGCTGGAATCACATCTCCATCCTTATTTATTTATTTGTCTGTTTAGACAGAACTTGCTAAATTGCTTAAGGCCTCAGTAAGTTGCTGAGGCTGGCTTTGAACTTGTGATTGTCCTGCCTCAGCCTCCTGAGTTGCCGGATTACAGGTGTGCACCAGTGTAACTGGCAGCATTACTTAAAGTTCCCCTTCTCCCTATTCTCAGCCTCAATATAATTTGCCATAAAATTCTTAGATTTTGTTCTGAACTAGAAATGAATCGGTAGGACTCTTATGTTTTGGGAAAATATGCCAGATCCTTCTTTCTAGTTCCTCTGAATCTTCTTTTTCTACTCCAAAGAACACATTCTGTGATCCCCAGGCCTTCAAAAGCAATCGAGGTCTTTGCTTTTGTACTGCCTCTGACAGATTCCTCTAGTAGTTTTAAGACAGTGGGCAGTGCTGTGCTGGTAAACTAACTCTCAGAAAGATAAATAAATAAGCAAGCAAGCAAGCAACATTGGATCGTGGGATTTGTTAATTTCTTCACGTAAATACTCCTACCCTGCCCACTTTCAAATTACCAACACGAGGCCGTTGCACATAGTTGGGTAGAGTGGTGCCCCATTATCTCTCAGAACCTGCTAAAACCTGGATCCAGTACACCGTATTTGTCTTTCTTTACAGAAATCTGGTTTCAACCCTAAAGATTTCTATGATTTTTTCTTTCTTTTTCCTTTTTTTTTTTGTCTCTAATCCATTTCTCTCTCCAAAGACAGAAGATAATTGATATCCCAGCAGGAGGACAGTCAGGCAGAAACAGAATTCTTTCTTCCTCAAGTTTTTCTCCTACTCAAGCCTTCAACACATTGGATGAGGCATCCGCCACTCCCTTGCAGATACACCTGGAATGATTTTTTCAGCAACTATTTGGACACCATGTTACCAGTCAAGTTGATATAAAATTATCCATCACAGAGAATGGCCTTGGGAATCAAATGCCTGTGATTTAATAGTAGTATGATTACATCACACATAGGAAAGCATAATATCTGTCATACCTGCGGTGTTTTGCCTTTTCTACATAGAGTAGCAGAATGGGAGTTTTAGGAGAGAGCAGGCCAAGGTGCCAACCCTACAAGAGCAGCTGTCCCCAAATACCAGCAGGTTGGGTGCGTTCAGATGCACATGCTCATTTTATGTTGATTTTTTTCTGACACACCTTTACATCCAAAAGTGTCAGGTGTAGCACAGATATTCCGTCAGTGGGACACAAGGACATTGATATGGTTCTGAAGAGAATATGGGAGGCTTTCCAGGGGCATCTCCAGTTCCGCAGAGTTATCAACACCTCCCCAGTTGTTAACTTTCTTTCCTATGTTGTCTCGCTTGCACATCTGTATACACATCTTTTCCCTTCATTTTCATTTTTTTCCCCTTGGCTTACCCATTGGTTTGCTTTGCATTATATTGTATCGTATTTAAATGACCTTGAGATTTTCTGAGAGGGAATCAATAATCATTTCCCACTCAATCAACTTTAGCTACATTTGGTCAGTAACCTCCTGAAGAAAATGACTCTTTAAGTAGTGGATAGAATGCTTATTCACCTAAGGTAGAATGCTGGGCTTGCAGCTAAGAAGAATGAAACTGGGACCCCTTCCCACTTCCTGAAAACTACCGTATTGTCTTGTTCAACCCATTGAACTTTCAACTTCTGATCCCTCAACAGAAAATAAGTAGGGTGAGCTTGAAGTTGAAGAGAAACATATTTTCTTCTTGCATCTCTGAGTGTCAACTCTTATAAGAGGGAACTTTTGAGAAAATATTAATGAGGGAGCCAAGCACAGTTGTGCACACCTGTAATTCCATTGACCCTGGAGACTGAGGCAGGAGGACTTCAAGTTTTAGACTGCCTTAGGAACTTAGTATGACCCTGTCTCAAACTAAAAAAGCAAAACGGGCTGGGGATGAAGCTCAGTGGTGAAACACCCCTGGGTTCAATCTCCCACACTGCCAAAACAAACAAATAAAAAAAATGAGGAGTGGTTGAGATGTGGCTGTTAGGAAATAGGAAGGGTCTTTTGACAGAATTTTTCCTGGCAGTAGCCCTCATAGCTAGGATTTAACAAGTAAAATTATAATATGTTCAGGAAATTATCAATTCCAGATGAGCAATGAATAATTTAGAGTATAATTACATGGGACACAATTATACTCAAAATTATTCACTTTATCTGAAATTAAAAGTTAAAGTGGTGTCCTGTGTATTATGTGGCAGTCTTACGCGTGGGGAGATAACCTATTTTCTTTCAGCAAGTTGGGCTGGGCAAGTAGGGCATTGGCTCATGACAGTCTGGGTAGTTTGCTTGTTACCTATGCAGAATGGAGTGGGAAATGTGTGGCTGGGTTCTTTTTTTTTTTTTGCTCAGGTTGTAATACCATTTCTCTGTTTTTTTTTAAAAAACTGTGACATTTTAGTAAGAAGTCACCAAGCTAATCCCTGAATAGACTTGAAGACTGTACATGGAGTTAGAAAAAGGAAATATCAGGTACCAGGAGAAGAAAAAGATGGAAGAAAGTTTTTTTAACTTATGAAACAAATGCTGAAATTGTAACAGGTTTAGGAATTGAGTTAAATAACTTTGTATTTTGTGTATTAAAATGGTAAAAGAAAAGTTTCTATTAATAGAATAATTCTGAAGTTTTCATAAGGATTAAGTGCAATGTTTATTTAGAGTGCTATTTCTATATTTTCTTGATCTTCAGTGGCTTACAAAAATGATGGTCATGCATTTGTATAGAAGTTTATTGCTTTGCCCTCTTTTTATTAAGGCAATATGTATTTAGGAGATAGAGGCCACAAGCTAGATTACTAGACAACATGAGAAAGAGGGGCTGGAGAGATGGCTCAACGGTTACGGCGCTTGCCTGGCATGTGCGAGTACGCGAGTTCATACCCCAGCACCACATACACAATGAAGTGTCTGAGAAATGCAAGTCACATGAAAAGCTCAATAAAAAATTGCTTCTCTCTATCTTCCCTCTTTCTTAAAAAAAAAAAAAAAGAGCCATAATTGAGCATAGTGTTACTGCTGAAATTTCTATTGTCAACCCACTAGTTGGTGGCCTTGTTACTGAGAAGAATGCAAGAGGTGCCTCAGCTCTGCCTGGATACGACAGTCTTAAACCACATGAAGGGGTTCACTCCATCTACCCTCTACGTTGAGAGATTATCAAATGTTTCACTCTGATTTAAAATAGATGTACTTATTCATCTAAGGTGGAAACAGATTTTTTCCTTTTCTTCCATATTTCCTGGAAAATGAAGGAAAAGTGTAAGGTATAAACACATGTGTAGTAAATGCCTGTCTTACTTTCATTCATTCTAAACTGTTCACTTAGCACTTCCTCTGGCCTTTGCCATCATGTTGGTGGGAGAAAAACTAAACAGAGAGTTACAAAGTAGTATCTATGTCAATGAAGAATGGGGCATCCGGGACCACCGTGAAGGGCAGCTAACCTGTGGCAGAAGCTTAGCAGAAAGGTGTGTTGGAGGTGATGCCCTCTAAATTAATACAGGGAAATAGTGTGAGATTACACGAAGAGGGCAAGCTGTGTGGAAGACACGAGCAGTCCAGACAAAGGTATCAATATATGCTAAAGACTGAGAAGAACCAGAACAGGGCACTTGCAGCGGATTTCAGAGAACCATGGTGAAGGAGCCGGTCATAGAAAGTACTAAGTGGGCTCACTCCTGTTAGAGTGGCAAAAATGAAGAATACAAACAACGACAGATGCTGGAGGGGCTGTGGGAAAAGAGGAACACTGTTACACTGCTGGTGGGACTGCAAACTGGTTCAGCCAGTATGGAAAGCTGTATGGAGAATCCTCAAAAAATTAAGGATGGAACCACCTTACGACCCAGCTATCCCACTCCTGGGAATGTTCCCAAAAGACTTAGAATCAGCGTATTATAGTGATGTGGCTTCATCAATGTTTATAGCAGCCCAATTTACTATAGCTAGATTATGGAACCAACCCAGATGCCCCTCACTTGATGAGTGGATACAAAAGCTTTGGTTCATATATACTATGGAATACTACTGGGCCATTAGAGAGGACGATATTATGGCTTTTGAAATCAAATGGATGGAGATGGACAGAATTATGCTTAGTGAAGTCTCCCAAGCTCAGAGACTCAAGGGACGAATGGTTTCTCTAATCTGTTGATGCTAGAATTAATGGGGAAGCAGTAGGGCAGACGGCTAACCTAACAAAACCTCAAATTGAATGACTTTTAGAGTAATAGGGGGATAGCTCTCTAGGATACTTGGAGGTGTAGGGAGGGAGATGGGGAGGGAGGAGGGTATACGAAGAACTCATAGGAGTCTGGAGAATGGGAAGATGGGGGAACCATCCCAGAAGCCGATGTCATTCCTCCAGGAGATACCCATTTAACACATGAGTTCTTCTGGGGGAAACTGCAACAGGTGAAACCCAAGGTGGATTATCTATGCTTTGGCATGACCCCTGGATAACAAAGTTTATATACATTGATTGCTACTGTTTTGATAATGTTTCCCCCTCCACTGTATCTCTATATACTTCTAATAAAAAAAGAAATTATATAAAAGAAAAAGAAAAAAAAAAGAAAGTGCTAAGTGGGGACCAGACCTAGTGGTCCCAAATGTCATGCTCAGGCGATTAGAAAGTGCTGGCTAACGTAGGAAGGTATTGGAGTATTTTGCAGGGATTTAATTTACAAAATGATCACTCTGGCCACAGTGTGCTGTTTGGAAGATGGATCACTAGGAGGCCAGGCGACAAGCTAGAAGCTTTTAACCATGATCTAGGGGAATGATAATGGCAGTGTGAATTAGATAAGCAGCAGTGAGCCTGGAGAGCAGAGGACAGGTTGAAAGTATACCAAGAAGAAAGAATCGTGCAAAACTGTATCAGAAAAAATATTATCTATATTCATAAATATCACTCAATTGACATATCAGTTGACATGCATACATTCTGCTGGCTTGAGAAGCTGGGGAGAATTGGGGGTGTCATTTGCTAAGCCAGAGAAATTCACAGAGAGCCTGGGGAGAATAAATAGCTTTGCCACAAGGCAGATGAGTATCTGATGAGTTATGCCTTTACCACATCAATTTTAGGACACTTGCACATTCTGGTTGAAGAGTCTCATGGCAGTTGTTTATATGGGTCTGAGTTTCAGTAGAGAAGTCTGAGCTATAATTCTGGAGGCTATCAGCAGAAGGACAGTGAAAGAGTTTCAGAAAAGGATTAAATCATCCAGGGAAAATATTTAACATGCTAAGAGAAGGAGGCTGAGGGTGCCTCTGGACTCTGCCTTAAAGGGATTGGAAACCAAGAAAGAGCTTGTGAAACTTTGGGAGGAAAATAAGAAGACTCAGTGTCAGAGAAGACACAAGGAGGCAGAATTTTATCAAAGGGAGAAAAATAAAATATCACATGACTCAAAAGATCAAGAGGAGGATTAAGAGGCATTTATTAGAGTCAATAAAAGGAGATAGTTGGTGACTTGGCAAGGGCAGTTTTAGAAGTTTGGGGGTAGAATGAGATAGAAGAATTGAGAAATACGTGGGAGGAGAGTAAGCAGGAGAGAGTTGAATAGGAAAGTTTGTGAAAGTTCATTTATGTGAATGATTCTTGGGTAGGGTAAGAGTAGGTGAGAAGGAAACTGTATGCAGAGAGTCAATGTTGAAGTTGCCAGAGGGAGAGAGCCAGTGCTCTGAGGAGGCCCCAGGGCTGAGTTCTGAACATAGAGGTCAGCCCTGCATGGGAGGAGGACAGTTTAGAAACCAGTGGGGCCTAACAATCTCTCTCTCTCCCTTTCTCAGTAGGAAGAGAGGGCTGGTGTTTAAAGTGACAGATTAGGAGATGGGGTAGGAGGTGCTAGGAGAGGGAGAACATTCGAAATTGCCAATTTGAGACTGGGAGAGGAGAGCTGTCTAGCAACACACAGAAGGGTTGCCAGGCAGTTGTGAGTGCCCAGTGGATGTGAAAGCCATAACTTGGAATTGGAATCGATCCGAGCAGTTGTGTGATTTTCCCCATCAGAGCTCAGATGCGCTGATGGAGAAGCTAAGAAAGCCCGCCGTGCAATTGATCCCAGGCTGGAGAGTGCCAGGCGGTGTGACGAATGGGTAAGGATTCCTGGGCAGAGGGGCAGATTTGAGGGAACTCAGAGACAAGGTACTTTACATCTTCAAATGAAGAGCTGAGGATTAGCGAAGGTGGAGAATTGAGGATTGAGAATTTAGGGGCAGGCCATTGAGAATTGAGGATTAAGGAACACAGAATTGAGGGACGTAGAGAAGAGGAACTTCATATCTTAAAATAAGATTTTCAAATCAGAACTTTAGTTTGCAAAGACAAGTGTTTGCCAAGACTTTCTTATGAAATTTATAAAATTAGATATAGCTTCTAAATTGTCATAACTCATCACGCTTGAGACATTAGATGACTGTAGAAAATGTTGGAATATTACATGAAAAGAAAAATTGCCATAATGTCAAGGGAAATGTATTTTACATGAACATTTTTAGGAGGATATATGACTTAGCCTTGTGACATTGAAGGGGCCTATAATATAAACAATAAGAGATTTGTAAAATATATATAAAATAACTATTGATAGAAAAAATTACCAATATTTATCTGTAATTTGTAAGTCATTTATTATTTACAACTTTTAATTGTGATCATAAATATCAAGATCTATGAAGTGAGGCAAAAATAGGGTTACACATGGCACACAAAAACTAAACATCAGATATATTGGCAGTATTAATGTGATATTAATAGATTTCCAAAACTGAAGCAGTTTCACTAGAATCAAAATTATGCATAGTCCAATTTAAAAGCAAGTGGTTTTGGAAATACATTATGAGATAGAGACAAATTACTGGGTCCTCTAGAGTCTTTATAAATACTATTATTAAATTTCTTTGTACAAGAATAGCACAAGACTAGGTTGGAGTGTGTAATTGTTCTTATTAAAATGTTTTTAAAATGGTAATCAAAGAATATTAGAGGATCTGCAATTGCTTAAGACTCAGATCATCGCCAGGACAAGCCTCTCAGAATGCAGTGGGCTACTTTTTACTATTTCATTTAATTTTCTGGCATATTGCAGAAAAAAAGTTGTTTTCACACATTTAGAATGTCTCCAGGACAAGAGAGTGAAAATACTCCTTGCTAGTCATTCAATCTATGAATGTAAGTCTGGCTGAACGATATTTTAAATCAATTTGCTATTTATACCACTTGAAGTCCCATGTTTAAAAATGGCTACAGTTCATGTTGGGCAACTTGGTTTCATAAATGCCTTAATGGTTCTAGTGTTGAACTCCTTTAAAGTCAAAGATGTACCCAGAAATTGTCTTTAAGAAATTTATAAAAATAGAGTAGAAAAGTAAATGTAGGACATATGCTGGTTGCTGTGAGAACATTGACTTTGCCCCATTATGTCCCGTTCTGCTGTGACATGTCTTCTGTTTCACACGACCCACAATCTGTATCATAGGAGCAAATTTTCTGGAGTGTACCAAGGTATAGGACGTTGTCTTTTGAGGTCCACTGATAAAACGCTACCAGGAAAGAGGAAGATCGTATGTTCTTCTGTGAACCTTGGTTCCTGTATGTCTAGATAGCTGGTGCTTATGCACGTATGGACACCTTATCTTTTTTGAGGGTGAAAAACGGGGAACTTGATGGAAGGGGAGATTATGTTTTTTTATTTCTTAAATAGAGGGAAGAGATATTGGTAGACATGGATGAGAAATAATAAAAAAGGGAAAAACATGGAAAATGAAGGAGCAAAGAGATTTCACTTGATCTATTTTGCTATTTTGCCTAGAATTAGCCCTTGTCCTTTCATGGATTAGGAAAAATGATGTGAAGTCTTGCAGGCTGAACTTCTTAATATGTACTTAGGCTTTAGAGTGTTTTGGGCTGCACAATAACCTGAATTACAGATAAGGGTCTTGAAGTTCAAACTAAGCCATTTACAGGCCTCCTAGTGCAGTGCAGGGATTAGAACTTCTATTTTCTGATTTTAGAAGTTACACTCTTTGTACTACATGGCATTGCCCTCCCTAAGAAATATTTAGAGGACTCCAACCTAACACAAATTACAAATGATACCTTCATGCAATTCTCCCTTCCCATTTTTCCTTCTTCTTTAAACTCTTTAAATTTAAGGCTTTTAAATCTTGGGGTTAATGCCATCTTATTTAGTATAACATTCTTGTAAGTGCTCAGCTTAAATTGAGATATGGGAGGAGAGAAGTTTTCAGTGAAACTCTTAGAAATTCAGAACACCTTTCCAGTTACACATAGGTTTTTCATTTTTTTAAATTTCAAATAGAAGTTTTCTAGGGTGTAAAGCCCATGTTTTATTCTTGGCTTTGTCAGTGAGTCACTCTCTGCCCTTAGACACCTCACTTAACACACTGTAACCAAGTAAGATTTTCGTTTTTCAAAACTAGATTATGTTTGGAAAGAGAAAATTTCAGCTTCCCTTGTTGTGATGTTCCTGTGTTTTCTTAAAGTACTTGAGTTCCTGGGTGTCCTGCTGTGACTTGTTCAAGCATAATTTGTGACAGAAATAAGATTGAAAGGTTTTTAGATTTAGTGTGAGGGGCTCTCCTACAAGTATCTTTGCAGCTGAAGTATGGCTAACCTATCATTTTCTTCTCAATAGCCTCATTCTGGGTCATCCTACAGCAAGGTTACAAAGCAACCATCCCATTCCTGCGTCTTTGTGAGGCTGTAACACTGACTGGCATAGCAAAGAGAAATTGACTGCTGATTTTTAACTAAAATTTGCTTCATAAATGGGAATGGGATTGAACTGTAGTTTTAATTTTTAAGATTTTTAAATATTTAGAATTCTCTACAGCTTTTTCCTACTTATGTTCCTGGTCCTTTGTCTCTAGCCCTCTTGCTTTTCTCCCCTATCTTTAAGGCTATCTGCACTAGATAATTATACACAGTGGTGAAAATAAAAATTGCAAAGACCAGTGAGGTGATTAAATTTGGTTCTCCTAAGCCTGGTTTGTAATTCCATGTGGACTTTGCAACAAGCTATCCTTGATATTTTTTTAATCATTCCTTGGGTTTTGGAATAAAAGTTGCATATATTTGAATAGTCAGTAAAAAAAAAAGCTTCATTTTGTTGAAATGCATAAATATTTCATTAATAGACTAGGTGGTTATACCTCAGATGCTTGTGGGTTAAAAACAGATTTAAGCATATATCTTTTAAGTTTTATTTCTTTCAGACAGTTTTCTGAGTGACATCTGTATGCTAGGTATGTTCTAAATGATGTTAGTATTCTGGAAAACAAACTCTTGCTTTTGAGGTACTAAAATCTAGCTGAATAAACATTATAGTTGTATTAAATATTAGTGATACTTGAAAGCTATGCTCCTGTAAGAGCTGTCATAGCACCGTGTGTGTGATTAACTGTCAAATGAGGGTTTAGAGGAAATAAAGCATTATTCTATTAGCTAGTGGATGGAGAAGGCCCAGATAGAAGAGATGAGGCTTGAATGAGACCTTGAGCAATGATTGGAGTATGTTTTAGGAAGCTAGAAATAGGGAAAGCCATGCAGGCATATGAAACATGAATCAAGACAAAGAAGTAACAGGAATGACTGAGCATAAGTTGAACTGCTTTGGAAAGAGAAGATGTTTCCTAGGTTGGTCAAGTAGGATGGATGATGGAAACAAAGAAAGTTTTATGAAGGTGGATTTGAGTGATGAAAATATTGCTCATGGAGGAAATATAATTTAAATGATACAGAAGATAAACTGTGTAGCAGAGATTCATGGAATCCTCAGTCTGAGGAAGGTGCAGTCTTTATGTAAGGGGATAAAGATGCAAACAAAGGAGGGTGGGAATACATTTTTATTTATCTAGATAATAAAATAAAAAGTACAATATAACAATGTTTCCTGAATATATTCAGCCAAGAAAAAATAATAATGACCAAAAAGAAAGATATATCTATAACAGTGGCAAGTGATTTATTTAAACACCAAATTGACTCCTTCTAAAATGATTTATTTTTTCCTTGTGGCAGGCAGTGTATAAGGTGGTCCACAATGACCCGTGCCTTCTAGCCTTGTGTAACCCTCTCTTCTTGAGCGTGATCTGGAATCTCCCCTAATGAATAGATTATGGCAAAAGTAACGGGGTGTCACTTCCCAGGAAAAGTTCTAAAGAAATTGTGGCTTTTATTTCATCCTCTCTTGCTGGTTTCCTCCAAGGGAAGCCAGCTGTAATACTGTGAGATCCATGGGGCAAGGAACAGAGAACTCCCACCCTAACTAATGGAGGCCTCAGTGAATGAACTTGGAAGTGTACCCTCCTCCCGTCCAGTGTTGAGATGATCCAAGCTCCAGCCAACACTTTATTATAGATCCTGAGCCACAGGCACCAGCCCAGCCTTGCTGGGATCCTTGATCACAGAAGCTGCAATCAGTGACTAATCCGTATCTTTGCTGGTTGGGCTTTTGCTGTTAGTTTTCTTGTTTCAATTTAAATATTCACTGAATATTTAAATTAAGCATCTGTTCCACTGGTCTGTCAGTGTTAGACAGCATTGCTTGGCTATTCACAATGAGCAATGAGGGAACTAGTGCCTTATATACTCTTTTATCTTTTCTGTCCCCTCTGATTCTCAGTTGCTCATTACCACATGATTATATTTTTATAGTTGAGGGTATTATTTAACTTTTATTCTATTACAATATTGTAATTATCCCATGCTGTTTACAGGTGGCCTCTAGAAATAGGAACAATGGTCATTATATATCAGTCATGATTATGTAAATATTTAGTGCGAAACACAAGTGCATTTCAAACATTTCCAAGCAAATAAGAGGCTACTTCTGTGGTGCTCAAAAAGAAATGCAGCTAAGAGAAATGAGCGGAAGTGTGAAGAGGGGAGTAGGATGGTACATATTGTACATTAAAAATATTTTGTTCATTGGAAGGTGTATTTTTGTTTTTAATGTTTGAACATCTCTGCATTTGGGAGGCATCTTGAAATCGCAGCTGGCCAGGCAGTGGAAATGATCTTGTACTTAGTGCCTACTCATGTGAAAAGTTGATCGTGGCTGTTCATAATATTATTGTAGCTGAGTGATGCACATCATTAGTACTACATACTTTGAGTTTAATTTCTTTTTGAAATATCATTCAGAAGAATACAATATGACTCAGCAATAATACAAGGAGCTTTTTTATACATAGACAGGAAATAGAAGTATGATATGTGCCCAAACATATAAAATATAAATTAAATATAAATACATCTAGAAGAATTGTTGCAGTAAGCATAAAATAAAAATTCTAAATAAGAAAACAGTATCATTGTTTAATTAGAAACATTTTCCCTAGCCATTATAAAATAGTAGTATATTATCTGATAGATTTTTAGTGTAATGAAATAAGATTTTCATAGGTTTTATAATCTTCCTTTAACTTTTCATTATGATTTTTCAGTGTCCTCTTCTTAGTATTTTTTACAGGGAATTCCTTTTCTTCTTGATGTTTGGGCAGAACTCTCTAACAACCTGATCTAATTTGCTTTGCAGGCCTCCATGGCAGAAGCAGCAGATGCTCTACCCCTCCCTTCCCTGTATCTATCGCCCCTTTCTAGAGTAACAGAAGTTTTGGCTGGACACAGTTCCAACCTCTCTTGCTGTTATGTAAGAAAACGTGACTAGGTTCTGCCTACATGGCATACACAATTTCTGGCTTGTGCTTCTACAATAAAATGAACTCCCACCTCTTGCCCCTCACATCGTCTTCCTTTGGCTCTTTGAGGCTGAAGTGCGGATGTGGTGGGGTGCCACCTTTGACTAATGTGCCCAAGGACAAAACACAGGATTTTGTAAACTAAGATGAAAGGAAAAAAACCCAGTGTCACTGAGTCATCTAAACAGCACTGGGTCATCTATGCATATGCATTATGAGAAAAAAGATTGATTTTGTTTTTCAATGTATTTCAAGGGACAATAGGTTTGTTCTTTTAGCATGTGGTAAGCGTGCTAAAGTTTGAAAGATTAACCTTAAGGAACAGATGTAATATTCCAAGCTTAACTTTACCTTCTAAATAATTTTTCCTAGGGATAGAGCTGTTGAGGATCAATCCAAAAATTACATTTTCTTGCAAATAGTATTAAACTATAATTCTGAATTTGAGAAAAATGCACAAAATAATTACACCATTCAGAAATACAGAGGCTCAAGAATCACAGGGCATGAAAGAAGCTGGAAAACACATGCAATAGTTAAGGTAAATACAGTAACAGAATACCCTGAAAAGTCAGAGACTTAAAAATATTTAATTTCTTTCTCATGCTACAATATATTGGGCACCAGAGGGGTAAGGACTCTTCCCTTCTAAGTCCCCATAGTCCAAGAGCAGGCCAAAACAGTGAGAATCATCTGTGGAAAGTTTTATTGGAAATGTGACTCATTACTTCCACTTATGTTACTTTGATCAGAAGTTAGAACAAGGTGCTCCAAGGCTGGAGAGGAAGGATACATTAAAGATTCAAAATAAGGAATTGATTACAAGAAATTTAATATCGGATATTAGTTATACACATGATAAAAGAGCTGCAAAACCAGAGGACACTTAGTCACCTCTAAGAATAGCACTAGCAGGAAGCTGTTCCCTCCTCTGGTGGAGTAGGCAGAGGTAGCAGAATCTAGGTCATGTTACTTACTGGAAGCTGAAATCTTGGTGGTGCTGTTTGGGGGGACCTAGAACTACGTAAGATATGCAGCTACTGATGCAAATATTATCCTGTCTTTCTCTTCTTCTCATCTCCTAATATTTTTCCATGATCTCTCATTTGCCAAACCTACCTTGAAGTTATAGCACAAACCCAGGAAAGACAAACTGCAGAGGTCAGTGCCCCACAATTCAGAGCGGACTAGGGAAATGGGAGGTATGGGAGCCAACAGGTCACAAATCAACTCAACCAGCCTGACTGTAAGAAAGAACAGAAAATAATGCATTTGCCCAGAATAGAATATCGATGTTGATTAGCCAGGAAAACCCTAATGAAAGGGAGATGTTCAGAGCTTTGAAAGTCAAATGGCAAATCCTTATTAAAAAATTCCAAATAACTACTCACATCTCTCTGTTAAGTCAGCGTCTTAGTATATGGGGTTTGGATGGTCCAAATCTGCAGAATTCAATATCTTTTGTCCTTGAAATAAATTTTGCAGACTTTTTTTAGTGTATTGTAATAGGATTAGAAATTTTGTAAAAACTAAATACTGGGAGTTATTAAAAACAAAAGGTTTTTCATTTTGGTGAATCAACTACATTAAGGTTCATTTTGTAATGAATGAATCAAGAGAAGTCTGGAAATACTAATTTCTCTAATCTTGAAACACTTCAGTGTCTTAACATTCTGGTTTCTAGAGCTGAGGTATTTTCAAAACAGCTTCTTTTAATATTCCTTAGAGAAACTGAGATAGGGAATTCCACCTGGATATTCAATCACAACAATTTTTTAAAGTATGCCAATGTTTTTTCTTTCCTTAACTATTGCTTTCTCTGACGCTTCATTGCTTTTATTTGACTTTTCCACTTTATCTATACAGACAAACAACTGTGGCATGTTTATTTAATAATTATTGACCTGGGTACTGATTTGTAACAGATTGTTTCTAGTTGAGAAGACCAGAGGGCTATTAAGTAAACTGGTCACTGTCAAGAAAAAAAAATAATCTGGGTTCCCAAACAGCGAAGAATTAGACTAGCAATAATTAATTGGCACATAAATAATAACAAAATTTGTTCTAAACGTTAAATTGTCTAGATTACCCATACATATTAACATTGTGAATCTGGGGTGGGCATATTTGAAAACCTATCTTCAAGAAGAAATAGCCTATAAGAAGTAATCATTAAAAAAGGAATTCTTTGTTATCATGAGCATTTATTTTATGTTCATTCCAGATGTTTGAAATAATCTCAGAATTATGCATCATTTTGGTTAAAGCATATCCTTCCCCTACCCCAGTTAGCTAGGCGTGGGCAGATGCATGCTTTTGGGAAATAATAGTGCATTCCTGTGTGCTTTTAGCCCACTTCACCAAGTACACTCAAAGCATCTAGCAAATAGTAATTCATTTTAACTCCCATGGTCTCTGTGTCATTTGAAGCCAGAAGATGCCATGATGGTTTTCATGCTGCATTCCTGACTCCCTGATTTACGTCATAATATAACTGTCCTCATTTTATATCTATAGAATCTGGATCAGGCAAGGTCACACTAATAATAAATTTGGAACAAGGATGGCAGATAGTTTCATCTCACCACAATCACTTATTGATGGGTAGTGGCTGTCATAGGTTCTGCGGTGAGGAAGATTCTGAGGCTATGCAAGGCTCACCAGGATGGAGCATGATAATTAATACTAATGTCTTCCACAAGCATGGGAAGGGAAGAGCTTTAACAATTATGCTTCAACCCTGAAACTCTACTGTAAATAGAAAATAAGATCAAGCTGGAACAAGCTTTTATAAGATTTTTTAGTGGGTAGTACTATGAATACAAATCATTCTCTAGTTAATTAAGAAGTATTTATTAAATATGGGGACCATAGAGTTTCCCCCTCTGTTCTGGTTGGTTTTAGAGGCCTTTTTTTCTTCCCTCATAGTTTTGCCAATGACATTAGGTAAGCAGGATGCTTTTGCATCTGAAGGGGAGTGACTGCAGACCTGAGTGTGAATTGTCTGAGCATTCAATAGGCCAGTGAAGAATGCATTGCATAATTACTTCCTGTGTTCTCTCCTTTAGTCTTCTGAGTTAAGAGACAAAAATCAGCAGATGTTGGTATTCAAATCAAAGTTGTGTTTGCATGTTTTAAAGAATCATACATGGTGCAAAGGGAAATGGACATAATGGGAAAAGTGGAAGTTTAAAATTTTCTGACAAATGTGTGGTTTTCAAATCTTCTGAGAACTGGCAAGATTTTTGACACCAGCTGTTTCAGTGTGGGGACTGCAGTTCCACATTTTATAGTAAATACTCTTTATAAGCATTTGTTGAGCAAATACTATCTGTTAGTCATTGAGATAATAGAGCATTCTCAGATCCAGTTTGTGTGATGAGCCTCATTTTAATTTTACTGGAGTGCTAGAATATGAAGGAATTTGGGGTTTAAGCAAGCAGCAAAGACATTTTCAGAATATTCAAACTGAAATGTTTTTATTCATTTGTCAAGTTACTTTCTCTTTCTTCTTTAAGGTCTATAATTTCCATTTACTAATAATAATGTTCTTGGAGAAAAAAGGAACATCTTTTTATTTATTTATTTTCTTTTTCCTGTTGTGTTATGATTACCTTATAATGGAATGCATGCCTTTTGTGTTTGTTGCAATTATTTTTGACAATTGTGTTCACCATCGTAACCATCTTTCTAAGCAAGACCCAGACCATGTTCATTATATCCAGAAAGTTTCTCCATGACTTCCCCAATCAATGCCATCTCTTATCTTCCTTTCCTTGACTAGTCACTTCTGATTTCATTATCTATCTGTAGTTTTGCTTTTCTGGTATGTCTTATAAATACAAATATTTAATGTGTTTGGTTCCTTTTGCCCAATATAATGACTTTAAGATTCATCCTATGTAATCCTAGTGACTCAGGTGGCTAAGGTAGGAGGATATCAAGTTTGAGGACAACCTGGGCATGTTAGTGAGACCCTCAGTGTCTTAGAGACCTTGTCTCAAAATAAAAAAAATAAAAGTGGAAAATGATTGGTAATGCAGCTCAATGATAAAGTACCCCTGATTCAATGCCCAGGATTAAAAAAAAAAAAGGCTCATCCATGTTGTTATGTGTATTAAAAATATTCTATTTCTTATTGCTGAGTGGTATTCCGTTACATGAACATACCATTTTAAATTATTCATTCCCCTTTGGATGGACATTTGAATTATTTCCAGCTTTAGCTACTGTGGACAAGGTAGAAATAACCATTCTTTCAGAAATCTTTTGGTGGACATGTTTTCATTTCTTGGAGGTAAATATTTAGAACTGAAATTTCTGAAATTAATCAATCAATCTATTGTCAGATGTAACATAACACATATAGTACAAAAAGTATGGAACAGTTCCCCAAAGTGACTATATCATTTCACATACCCATTAACAAAGAACAAAAGTCCCAGTAGCTTTCCATATCTGAGAACATTTACCAATATCATTTTTTTTTATATTTACCCATTGTGGAAGTTGTGAAACAGCACCTCTGAATGGTTTGTATTTGCATTTCCTTGGTGGACGGTGATTTTAAGTACTCTGAAAATTACGTTTTTGCCATGCCCTTATTTATTTAAAAATATGTTCTATTCTTTTTCTTTTGCTAATTTAAAAACTTGGGCTGCAAATCTTTTTTTTTTTTTATTGACTTTCCTTTCCTCATTTAATTGCCTTGGCTCCTTAGTAGAAAATAAATTTACTCTTTATTTGTGGTCAATTTCTGGTTCTTAATCTATGTACCCATTCTTGTGCCAACATAATGCCCCACTCTCTTGATTATTCTTGTTTCTTAGTGAGTCTTGACTTCAGTTATTGTCAATACTCCAAATTTGTCCCCCACGCAGATCCTTTTAGGTATATTCAGGTCCTTTATTTTTCTGCATATACTTTAGATTTAGCTTGTTAATTTTTATATAAAAGCCTGCTACAATCATGTTGGAGGATCATATTAAATATGTAGAGAAAAATTTGGGAAGATTTGACATCTTAAAAATATTCCCAGTGCAGGAATATGTTATATCTCTCTACTTATTTGGGTGCTCTCTGCTTTCTTTATAGCAATGTTTCGCAGCTTTTATATTAGATGCATTTTCATTAGATAGGTTCCCAGGTACTTAATGTTATTGATGTTATTATAAAATTAATTTTCTAAATTCAATTAAAAATTTTTTTCTTTGCTAACATAAAAAATGTTTTTCACATACAGGTCGGGTAATATAACTTTGCTAATTCAATGTATTTGTAATTCAATGTAATTCTAATAGGTTTTATACTTCTAGAGTCCATGGAGTTTTCTATGTGCATAAACATATCCTCTACAAGTTATAAATTATCTAAAATTTATGTTCTTTATTTTTCTTTACCTAATTGCATTGACTAGATACTCCCACTACTATATTAAATAGTAGTGATGTAAGTGTTTTATTCTTAAACTTAGAAGAAAATGATAAATATTTCACCACTGATTAGGACATTAGTTATAGCTTCTTATGGTTTTTTGCTTGTTTGTTTTTTCCTTTGAAGAAAAGCACTCAACTTAAAGTTTTCTTCTTAGTTTGCTAAAAGTTTTTTTATGAAGATATGAAATTTTTTGCCAAACATTATCTTTATATATTGACATGATCTTACATGATCTCTGTTTATTTTGCTAATATGGTGTGTTAGCAGATTGGTTTTTCAGATTTCATACCAATTTTTCTTTCTTATACTAAAACCTATTTAGTCACAGTACATTATCCCTTTTTTTGCTCTAAAGTATTATCTCTTTTATTTACTACTGGATTTGATTTTCTAGTATTTCTTAAGGATTTATGCATTTTCATCCATGCTGGTTATCTTCTAGGAAACAGATTGTGTAAAACTTGTATTATTTCTTGAAAGTCTGGTAAATCTTCAGAGAAGCCATATCAGCATAGAGTTTTAATAAAGAGAAAATTTTTGATAACAAATTTAATTTAAAAAAATAGCATTATTTTATTATCTAATTATTTTGAGAAAAGTGTACTTTTTTAGGAATTTGTTTTTTAAAAGTTGTTGAATTAATTAACATAAACTTGTTTAAAATATTTTTATCGTGTTTATTGACTATTGTGATGAACTCTTCTTCATTTCTAACATTCATGGGAGTGTCTTAAGAACCAAACTTTGACCTTGTTTACTTTTCTCCCTTATTTGTGTCCTGTATTAAATTTATTTATCCTCTTATTTCTATTATTTGTGGTTCCTGTACCTTCTTTGGTTCTAATTTATTCTCTGTTTTTCAAGTTTCATGAAGGAACAACTTGGAACATTGATTTTATCCATTTTTTTTTCATTTCAAGCTATAAATTTTTCTCTAAGTACTGTTTTATCTATATTCCACACATTATAATATTTTATCAGTCCAAATTATTAAAAATTCCTTTGTTTTCTTTTTCAACTCATGAATTATTTAGATGAAGTTTGGTTTATTTCTAAATATTTGAGGATTTCCTACATAACATATTGTTTGCTTCTACTTTGATATTTTTGTGGTTAGTTTGCATACTCTAAGTAATTTAAACTATTTGGTATTTGTTGAGACTTGGATCATCATAAGATCTATGAATTTAAGTTTCTCAGTTTTGACATGTTTGACTGGGTAATATTTTGTTGTGACTGTTCTGTATGTTTTTAGAATGCTTAGGGAAATCTCTAACTTCTATCTACTAGTTTCAAGCTACCTCTGAACAGTTGAGATGAACAAAATAAAGTCTCCAGACAGTGCCAAATGTCCACTAAAAGACAAAATTCCCTCTGACTGAGAAATGTAGATCCAGGTGAAAGTTCTATGAATGCCTAATCTGCAGATGGTAGGGATGGTAGTGTATCAATATCTTTCAGGTCAAGTTTGTTATTAGCATTGTTCATGTCAGATAGAACTCTACTCCTTCTTTTCCTTAAAATATGCAATTACTGGACGACCCCAAGATGGCAGCCACCCTACCAACAGTGACTCCAAGACGCTACTGAGAATCACCTCACGTTGCAGGAGAGCACGCGGATTCCCAAGGTAGGACAAAGCTGCCAGTGTGGGGGAACATTACCCCCCTCTAATTTTTTTAACTCCAAAGGAATAGCATGGTACATTAACGAATATAAAGGAGAAGTTTGTGATGCCCGCGCAATCGGCCCCACACCCAGGGGGAGGGGAGCTAATCCTGAGGGGAGGAAACGGAGCAAGTTTCCTAATCAAATTCCCTAATCCGGTAGTGAACCGCCTGAACAAATCGCTCTTAATTTACAAGAACTTGGTATAAAGCTCTGGAATTAATCGCTCACATTAGCGAACCTACAGCTGTTCGTGCCAGCGGCAGCATCCGGCTCGCCATTGTGAAGTTTCCCTGAGGGCGGGGCGGGTTGCTCAGCAAAAACGGTCTTGGGGTCTCAACCTACATGGTCAGAAAACCAGAATCTACTGCCCGGAGTTTTGGCCGTCTCCCAAAGAGGCTGTGTGGTGCTGGGATTCCCCTCTCCACCTCTGGTCCCTGCCGGCCGAGCCGGGGGAGGAGAGGAATCGGCACAAGAATATCAACTCAATCATGGCAGACAGCACTTTTCCACCTGTGCTCATGGTTTACTAGAGCTGATTTTCAAGTCCTTTAACCTAATCATTTGCTGATTTTCAAGTCCTTTAACCTAATCATTCACAACAGCATGGATCAGCGGGGTGAGTCACTCAACAGTGACTTGGGGCCTTAGTCCCCACAAATAGAAAGAGAAAACTTACCGACCTCCTTTCCCAACCTGGCCGTCTGCCCTGGGGACTGTGTGGAACTGTGAATCCCCTCTCCACTCGCAAACCTCTTGGATGGTGACCTTCTTTCCGCCCCTCTACAAGCCCAAATAGGAGGAGTCTGTGAACAGAGCTTGGTGCAGCAGGGCACATCCTTCTCAAGGGGACTTGCCTGCCTCAGCCTCTGCAAAAGTGACCTGTAACTCTCTAACAAGGCAAGGTCTGATATCAGCCTCAGGAAGCTTTGAATAAAAGGGACAGCATGGGCTTCCCCTTAGCATCTGAGCCCTGTGCATAGCCAGGGCTACGTAGGCCTTGATCTCTCCAGGTGGGCGCCCCCTAGTGCTTGCAACAGAGAACCACATAAGCACTGGCACAATCAGGTCCATCCTTCGTAGGTTTCTGTCAACCCCACAGAGCAGCTCTTGAGACTTCTGAAGATAATAAGTCACAGAGAGTGGGTCGCCAGTGATCCTGAGGAAGCGAGTTTCAGGCTGGCCACTCTCCTTGGATCAGTCTGAGACTCATGCATCTACACTAGGATCAACTAGATCGTCTAAAGCTTCTGAGCCCCAACCCAAATAAATTCTAGAGTATGGACAGGCAGAAAGTAATCACCTCAGGATTATAGCCCAGGGGGAGCTAAAATCTATCCTCGCAAGAAGTGTGAGAAGGCAGGTTCTTATACCTCTTTGCAACAGAAAATTTTGAGAAGATTCTCTAAGAAAATCCAGATCACTGGACTTATCCAAACTGCTTCTCCCCTGACAAGCTCAACTGTGAAGAATCCCCAGCTAGATGACACATTTGAACACATCCCCCCACAGTCCATACTCGCTGACATAGGGAGTCAGAACTTTCACAACTAGTTTTGGGTTGTTTTTTCATGTGCCTCTTGGGTGTTTTGTTTTGTTTTGTTTTTCTTGCTTTTTTAAAATGGGGATCCAGCTGGTGTATAATATTTTAAAATTTTTAACATTATTGTGGGGTTGTTTTCTTTTATCATTTTTTGCTTTACAATTAGAACTGAATTTGATGTTGGTGGATGTAAATATTTATCTGTGTGTATGTATTGGTAATAGGCTCCTACTTTCTCTATGTCTTCTTGAACCCAACGCTATCCCTATACCATTGGGTTCCAACCAGGAAAACATTTCATGATAACAAAATAGCCTCAGGCTCTGGTGAGCAAAGAGAACCATGCCCCATACTAACCTCTTCCTCCCTGTACTCTGGTAATTCCTAAGTATTAGCAGCTTTCTCTCATCCTCACCCAAAGTCTTTACCCCACCTGCACCCCATTTCTATGTTTTCCTTATTCCTAATAGAATAATCTACTCCCCCCTAATCTCTTGTTCCTCTTTACTCTAAGGCAGGTATTCTATTATATCTCCCCAATTCACCTCCTTGACTTCCTAGTCACTTCTTCTCCCCACGTTCAGAGACCCTGCTATCTGAAGAAATAGACACTCTTCAAAACGGGTACTTGCTTGCTATCATAATATATTGTGAAGAACCCTGTCAAAGAAAACTGCTACTATTGGTGCTAGTCATCAGCACATCTGTTTTAGTTGAAACGTACTAGTATCTGCACCTATAGGCTCTCAAGTTCTTTCAGAACGGTCTGGCATCTTTAGGTCTGTCTTGACCAAATAGCTCCCCATAACAATGAAGCAAAGCCATAACAAGTTCCAATTACTCTGCCAAGAGTAACAAGGTTGAACTACAAGGCACACTCTCTGACTCTGAAAATGAGGAAAAGGGGAAATAACTCCTTTCCTCAACCCCACAGCTCACCACCCAAGGATGCCATACCTGTGGCCCTAGATGAAAACCAAAGATATTTTATCAGCATTATGATTAGTACTTCAATCAAAGAGTTGAGAGAAGAAATAGTGAAAGAGATCAGAGAACAATATCAAGAGATGAGAGACAACTTTTACAGGGAAATAAGGGAGAAATTCCATGAAATGAAAGATCAGTTATACAAAGAGATAGACATTCTGAAAAGAGATGTAGGGGAGCTATCAGGATTGAAAAACATGGTTAACCAAATCAAATCTTCATTGGAAGATACCAATGCCAGAGTACACTCCACTGAAAATAGAACTTCATCTCTTGAAGAACCAACATCGGAAAATGAGGATCGGCTAAGCAATGTAAAATTCAAAAGACCAACAAGATAACCAACTTATATTACATGATCAGAACTTCCAAATAATATTTGATGAGATGTGGCCTAATACTCTGAGAATCATTGGCCTGGATGAAAACTGCAAACAGAAAACAAGAGGCATTAAGAACCTTTTAAGCGAAATTATAAGCAAGAACTAACTTCATCTTACAATTGATCTGGAATATCACATCCAAGATGCTTATAGAATACCAAACAGGACTAATGAAATGAGAAATTCACCAAGACATATCATATACAAAATGATTAACAGAGAAATTAAAGAGAGAATTCTAAAAGCAGCTAGAGAAAAGCCTCAAATCACATTCAGAGGCAAACCAATTCGGATCACTATGGATTTTTCAGAGCAAACAATGAAGGCCAGAAGAGCTTGGAACAATATCTTTCAAGTGTTACAAAATAACAACTTCTACGCAAAGATAATATACCGTGCAAAACTCAGCTTCAAATGTGATGGGGAAATTAAATACTTCAACGATAAACTCAAGCTAGCAAGATACATGAACACAAATCCTGCACTACAGAATATTCTCAAGGATGTTCGTTCTCCATTTAGAAAAGAAAATGCTAACGATACCCTAAATCCTTAAACAATTGACTTCCAAGATGACTCAAAACTCTGTAATTGTCACAAAGTCTGAGATTCAGCCTCCCTTATCTATTCTAATTTTGAATGTGAATGGTCTCAATGCCCCAATTAAAAGACACAGACTGGCCCACTGGATCAAAAAACAAAATCCAACAATATGTTGCCTGCAAGAGACACATTTGACACTCAAAAATAGACACAGGATGAAAGTGAAAAGATGGCAAAATGTCTACCAGGCCTGTGGCCCAAAAAAACAAGCTGGTGTAGCGATTCTAATTTCTGATAAAATCAATTTCCAACTAAAACTAGACATAAAGGACAAAGATGGTCACTTTATCATACTAAAAGGGACAGTCCATCAAGAAGATATAACAATAATTAACATTTATGTCCCCAATTACAACCCCCACCAAATATATGGGAAAAATACTTAAGGACATTAATCCCCTCATTGATCTCAACACAATAATTCTGGGGGACTTCAACACACCACTATCAAGTCTAGACAGATCATCAAAACAAAAAATCAATAAAGACATCTCCAATCTGAACAACTCTATTAATCAATCGGACTCAACAGACATCTACAGAATATTCCATCCTAATACAGCTGAATTTACCTTCTTCTCAGCAGCTCATGGATCCTTCTCTAAAATAGACCATATCCTAGTTCACCAAGATAATCTTAGCAAATATAAAAAAGTGGATATAATCCCATGTATTCTGTCAGATCATAATGCTCTGATCTTAGCAATCAACAACAAGAGAAACAACAGAAACTACTCAAATACTTGGAAATTGAATAATTCCCTCTTAAATGAAGGATGGGTAAAAGAGGCAATGAGAGCAGAAATTAAGAAGTTCTTGGAATTGAATGATAATGAGGAAACAACATACTGAATCCTCTGGGACAGTATGAAGGCATTGTTAAGAGGTAAATTTATATCACTGAGTGCATACATCAAAAATCTAGAAAGAGCCCAGATAAATAGCCTTATGCTTCAACCCAAAAGACTACAAAAAGAGGAACAGTCCAACCGCAAAGCTATCAGAAGACAGGAAATTACCAAAATCAGAGCTGAAATCAATGAAATTGAGAACAACAACAAAAAAATACAAGCTACTAACAAAACTAAGAGTTGGTTCTTTGAAAAAATAAACAATGTCAACAGACCCCTTGCCAACCTCACTAAAAGGAAGAACGAAATAAAGCAAATCAAAAAAATCAGAGATGAAAATAGGGATATCACCACAGACTCATCCAAGATACAGAGGATTATCAGAATCTATTTTGAAAACTTATACTCTGCCAAATTTGATAACCTCCAGGACATGGACAGGTTCTGGGACACACATGACATCCCCTCTTTAACATAGGAGGACATTGAAAAATCTAAACCAACCTATCACAGATACCGAAATCGAAGCAGCAATCGAAGTTCTCCCAAAAAAGAAAAGCCTAGGTCCAGATGGGTATACAGCAGAATTCTACCAAGCCTTCACAAAGAACTAACACCGATCCTCTACAAGTTCTTCCAGGAAATTGATAGAGTGGGAACACTCCCAAACACTTTTTATGAAGCAAATATTACACTGATTCCAAAACCCAATGGAGACATGGCAAGAAAAGAAACTACAGACCAATTTCCCTGATGAACATTGATGTAAAAATCCTTAATAAAATTTTAGCTAATTGGATACAAAAGCACATTAAAAAGATAATCCATTACTATCAAGTGGGCTTAATTCCAGGAAAACAAGGCTGGTTCAACATATGCAAATCAATAAATGTAATTCACAACATAAACAGAATTAAAAACAAAAATCATATAATCATCTCAATTGGCGCAGAGAAGGCATTTGATAAAATTCAACACCACTTTATGCTCAAAACTCTGGAAAAGATAGGGATCAAGGGAAGGTACTTTAACTATGTCAGATCCATTTATGACAGACCTATAGCTAACATTATCCTCAATGAGAAAAACTGAAAGCATTTCCACTGAATTCAGGTACTAGACAAGGCTGTCTGTTCTCCCCACTCTTGTTCAATATAGTCCTTGAAACCCTTGTCAGAACTGTATAGCAAGACAAAGAAATCAAAGGAATTCGTATAGGAAAAGTGGAAGTTAAGTTATCTCTATTGGCTGATGACATGATTCTATACCTAGAAGACCCAATAACATCGGCCAGGAAACGCCTAGAGCTTATAGGCTATTTCAGCAAAGTATCTGGCTACAAGATCAACCCCAGTAATTAACTAGCTTTCCTTTACTCCAGCAACAAATCCGCAGAAGAAGAAATCAGGAAATCTCTCCCATTCACCATCTCCTCCAAAAAATTGAAATACTTGGGCATTAACCTTACAAAGGATATCAAGGACTTCTTTAAAGAAAACTATCAAACACTAAAAAAAGAAATTACAGAAGGCCTGAGTAGATGGAAAAACATTCCATGCTCATGGTTAGGCAGAATCAATATAATAAAAATGGCCATTCTACCCAAAGCCCTATACAAATTTAATGCAACCCCCATAAAGATACCAATGGCATTCCTCACAGATATAGAAAAAGCAATTCTCAAGTTCATATGGAATGACAGGAGACCCAGAATAGCCAAAATATTACTCTACAGGAAGGAAGAAGTAGGGGGTATCTCAATCCCTGACCTGAAATCATGTTACAGAGCTGTAGTAGCAAAAACAACATGGTATTGGTATCAAAACAGAACCGAAGATCAGTGGAACAGAATAGAAGATCCTCAGACAAACCCCAAATCTTTAACTATTTGATATTTGATAAAGGGGGCAAAAGCATAGTGTGGAAGAAAGATAGTCTGTTCAACAAATGGTGTTAGACAAATTGGACAGCCATATATAGACAACTGAAGCTGGATCCTTATCTTTCACCCTGCACAAAAATTAAATCAAAATGGATCAAAGATCTGGATATTAAGCCAACAACTTTAAACTTACTAGAAAAAGAAGTGGGGTCAATGCTACAGGACATAGGAGTTGGCAGCGCCTTCCTTAACAAAACTCCCATGGCTCAAGCAATAAAGTCAAGAATAAATGAATGGGATGCAATTAAACTAAAACGTTTTTGCACAGCTAAAGATTTAGTCAAGAGCATCAAGAGAGAACCTACAGAATGGGAGAAAACCTTGACCTGCTACACCTTGGACAGAGTGCTAATATCCAGAATATATAAGGAGCTAAAGAAACTAAACACCCAACTCACAAATAATCCAATCAATAAATGGGCTACACATCTATAAAGAAACTTCTCACCAGAGGAAGTCCAGAAAGCCCATAAATGTATGAGAAAGTGCTCTACATCATTAGCTATAAGGGAAATGCAAATCAAAACTTCAATGAGATACCACTTCACTCCTGTTAGAGTGGCAAAAATGAAGAATACAATCAACAACAGATGCTAGAGGGGCTGTGGGAAAAGAGGAACACTATCACACTGCTTGTGGGATTGCAAACCGGTTCAGCCCCTCTGGAAAGCAGTGTGGAGAATTCTCAAAAAATTAGGGATGGAACCACCTTATAACCCAGCTATCCCTCTCCTGGGTGTTTTCCAAAAAGAATTAGAATCAGTGTATTAGAGTGATATGGGTTCATCAACATTTATAGCAGCTCAGTTTACTATATCTAGACTATGGAACCAACCCAGATGCCCCTCACTGGACAAGTGGATAGAAAAACTTTGGTACAATGGAATACTATTTGGCCATTAGAGAAGATGATATTATGACTTTTGAAATCAAATGGATGGAGATGGAAAGAATTATGCTAAGTGAAGTATCCCAATCTCAGAGACTCAAGGGCCGAATGGTTTCTCTCATCTGTGGAAGCTAGAATACACCGGGAAGCAGTATGTTAGATGGCTCAGCCAATAATAACTTCCAATTGTATGAT
>PVKS010005057.1:0-88030 GCA_004027875.1 Aplodontia rufa
CAGCCCAAAGTCCTGATGGTGGCTGTATGTGTACCTCAGGTCACACAGCCTCCCATCAATCATTAAGGCAGAATGTCTGGGGTCCTGATTGCTGATTCTGGGTTTGAAAGCCACCAGTGACTTTGTGCTGACCTTTCTGGCTCTGATGTGCATTACCTATGCTCTAGCTCAGAGTTTCTCAAAGTGCAATCCTGGGGCTATGATCTTCCTTCTGAATCTGAATCACTTAGGGAAACACCTGGAAATTACGCATTTTAAACCAGTTCCCTGGGTGATTTTCATACACACGCAAGTTGTTGAACTGTTCCCTTAAACTACTTTCTCCCCAACCAACTCTTAAGTCCATGCCATTGGAGTCTCTTGCTTGAATTGATGAATCTGTCACATAAAATTTTTGCCCACTACTGAAGTTGACCAAACACTCGTCTAAAGAAAACTCTCAAGGTAAAATTGAGAAAGAAAACCATAAACATGATGGCTATACAATGCTTGGAAGAAGGGTGGAGAAATGATCAGAACCATTTTCAATATAACAAACACATTGAAAAAGCCACCTTTTAGAGGGGAGAAGGACTGTGCTGTGAAATCTGGCCACATTAGCAAAGAGTAGTCCTGAAAAGGGATGCAGCCTCTGAGGGTTAGATTGGGCTTGAGAAATTGCATGTCTCTCCCATTGTTAACCCTATGAGGATAGCTATGGCATGCATTCCTCTCCATACTGCCAGTACTAGAACCTGGCATATAGTAAGTGCACAGCAAACTCTAAGTGAATGAGAAAATGGTGCTCAAAGAAGAAACAGGAAGTATATTTTTTGTGTTCCTTTAATAAAAATCCCTTAATGATCAACAAATTATTGTACTTTGTCTGAATTATATAACACAAACAAAAAGGCAGCCAGGACTGGTAGTCAAGGCCTGTAATCCTAGTGACTCAGGAGGCTGAAGCAAGAGGATTACAAGTTTGAGACCAGCCTCAGCAATTCAGAGAGGCCAAAAGCAACTCAGCAAGACTCTCCCAAAATAGAAAATTAAAAAGGCTGGGGATGTGGTTCAGTGGTAAGGCAACTCTGGGTTCAGCTCCGAGTACCAAAAAAGGACAGGAAATGCTTTACAGAGTCTTTAGGTGACCCTGGCTTCCAAGTATTACAAAATGAGAAAGTGGACAACAGAGGCACGTCATCACATCACTATAGTTTGACTCCCTTTACTAAAATGAATCTATATGAAAGAAGATTTTGGACAGCAGGATGATTTGAGATTTTCACGAGCAACTACTTTAGTAGATAACACCAAGAGAAGAAGTCTGTGCATCTATGAAGTAATTTGACTAACAAGTTGGTACAAGTTGACTCATGTCCCCAAAAGAATACATTAACGTCGTCATCCCTGGAAACTCAGAATGTAAAGATGAAAGTAGGGTCCTTACAAAATTCATTGAATTAAAATAAGATTATTAGTGGAGTCTTAATCCAATGTGGCTAGTGTCCTTATAAAAAAGGGAAATTTAGACAGACAGCTACAAATAGAGGATAATGTAAAGACAGAGAGAATGCTATCTAAAAACCAATGAACACCTAAAGTTAGGAGAAACTAGGAGAGAGTTATGCAACAGATTCCTCCTCATAGTACTCACAAGGATCCAACACTGCCAAGACCTGGATTTCAGACTTCCAGGCTCCAGAACTGGGAGGTGAAACATTTCTATTGCTTACTCCTTCCAGATTCAGACTACAGTACTTTGTTGCAGCAGCCTGAGCAAACTAATAGAACCACGGTAGGGTAAAAGTCACCTAGAAAGAGATAATATTTTCAGATGGGTTACGGCAGAAACAGATGTGAGCAGGACTCATAAGCAGAATGACTGAGACAACTGGGGTGTGGTGGTGCACACCTGTAACCCCAGGGACTCTGGAGGGTGAGGCAGGAGGATCACAAGTTCAAATCCAGCTTCAGCAACTTATCAAGGTCTTAATCAACTTAGCGAGACCCTGTCTCAACATAAAATATAAAATGGTTCAGTGGTTCAAGATCTGGTATTTTAAAAAAAGAATGTCTGAGACAAGAGCGCACATCACTGGGAAATGCACAGAATCACATGACAGGGCTAAAGAAGCGTGAAGGGAACTCACAGACAGGAGAGTGTTGACAATCACTGAAGGCTGGAAAAAACTCTGGAGAGGACTTCCTGGAGGATATGCCAAGAGCTACACTCTAAGACGAATAGGATTTGGACTAGAAGAGAAGGAATGGGAAAGAAAGCGAAAAAGCATTCCACTTATAAAATCCTTCAGTGAAAGATTCATTCACATAGCCAGCTCCTTTATTATATTAAAAATGCAACCTGAGATTAAAGTGGCAAAATGATTAAGTGCTGAATGTGGGTAATTGGTACAGGGGGATTTGTTATATCATTATATTTTATGCATGCTTGAAGGTTTTCATATGATAACGAGTATGCACGGCTATACGGACCTATCTGCATCAGAGGATCAACATTCTATTAACACTGTGCAATGCTGCAGAATAGCTTCTAATTTTCAGAAACCTTAATTCTTTTTTTTTTCAAAGAGAGAAGGACAGTGAGAGAGAGAGAGCGAGGGAGAGAATCAACTTTTTATTGATTTTTTCACATGGCTTTCATTGCTCCAACACTTAGTTGTGTTCGTGGGCACTGAGTTCGAACCCATGTACTTGCACATGCCAGGCAAGCACCGTAACAACCAAGCCACCGCTCCAGGCCCTCAGAAAGCTTAATTCTGAGGCAGCGGTGTCCTGTTCTCTGCTTATGTCCATGCAACCTGCATCCATTAAGTAGAACAATATACACAAACATAACAGCTCAACTTTGTTGCCTATAAAGATTGAGACAAACATGCCTACAATAAAAACAAATCCAAAGTCTTTAGACATTTGTTTTATTTGTCTGAAATATATTTTCTTGCACAGTATGGTATGCTAGTGCACATGGATCTAAATGATATGTAGCATAAAATTTATAAAAAATAATAAAATATAAAAGATTCTTTACTATAAATTCCATATAACCAAGTGATCCCCCCAGAATACTTTTATTGGTTTTTACTAAGACCTTACAATCACATTCTATCTATGACTGCAGTTCAACTATGATTGGACAAATGTAACTGCATACCAATCTGCTAAATCTTTTCCTAGAAAATTTATCATTATTAAATGTGATATATGATTGCAGATGAACTCTGCTTCACCTTCACACAAATTATGTTCATTATTCTGAAATATCTTTCAGTTTCAGCATTAAGTATGGCAAAAATACACTTGTTCATCATTCATACATAGGACTTTTTCTTCTGAATCAGATAAGAGGTTTCAAATACTGGAAGAATATTTCTTCAGATTTTCTATTGATCTCAAATGTAATTGCTGGGAACATGACACATTTTTGTTTCACCTGCATTATTAATACTGTCACCATCACTTGAAGTGTAGACAATAAATCAAGCCCTCGTTTATAGGATTTTCCAACGCCCATTGTGTAAGAACTCTCACTATAGCTGATTTCAAACTACAAGATATCACTGAGCTGGCATTAGAAAGAGAAGTGGAAATGTAATACAAGTAAATAACATCAAGGACACACATGATAATAGTAAAATAAATAGGCAATCGTGAGTTTGCAGTAGCAGTTCCCTTTTGAGTATAAATTGTGCAAATTTGAAGTTTTTAATTGATTACCTTTAAGCCAGACATGGTGTCATACACCTATAATAAACAGCAGCTCAGGAGGCTGAAACAGGAGGATAACAAATTCAAAGCCACCCTCGGCAAATTAGCAACCTGGCAAGACCCTGTCTCAAAATAAAAACATGAAAAGGGCTAGGGAAATGTGACTTAGGAGTTCAGCATCAGTAGATTCTGTCCCTAGTACCCAAACAAATAAATAAAAATACAAAATAAAATAAAATAATTACATTTAAAAAATCAACTCACAAAATTTCTGAAAATTATACTGAGAAAATTATACTGAGAAGTGGTACAGTTCTTGCCTGGCATGTGTGAGGCCCTGGGTTCAATCCTTACCACCAAAAAATTCTCAAACTTTAACCATCAGCTTTCATGAGCAGATCTGAGTTAACCCCAGCACACCAATTTGTTATGGTAATTAAATTCCAAATTTAGGAATTCAGAAGTCTAGGTGGATAACCCAACTTCTGTTTATGATGCACATTTACAAATGGACACAGAAGTAGATAGAATAAGAAAATGAACTTCCATTACAAATCTCTGAGCTTTGACAACCATCAATATTTTGCCAAACTTTAAAAATCTATCCTCTCTCTATTTCTGCTGAACTATTGTAAAGCAATTTTTTAAAAGACAGAGAGTTAATTTTTTTCACCTGGTTTTTGTTTGGGTTTGTTTGGGTTTTTTTATTTTTTTGGCACTTAGTTGTGTACATGGTGATTGGGTTTGAACGCAAGACCTCACACATGCCAGGCAAGCACTCCAACCACTGGGCCCCCACTCCAGCTCATAAAGCAAATATTTTAAAGCAAAGATAATCTCCTGAGTTACACTGTAGCATGGTGTGACCGGTGAACTTGACTTACCTATTGGAGGCAGGACAGCATTCAAGGGGTTTTAACAGCTATAGGTATAAAAGGTGGCTGTCGAGATGGATGGGGGTACACGAGGAGCAGCAAGGAGAACAGCAAGAGAAGATGGGAGCTAAGGCAAGTGACTGTCCCTAAGGGCAAAGGTTAAGCTCTAGCACATCTCAGCAGTTAGGACAGGGCTCAGAATGAAGGCATCCTAGGGAAGTGTTCCTTGGAAAATCCACAAATTAGGGTTCAGTGTTTAGTAAGTCCCCAGTAACCATATTGCGAAAGATTTCAGCCCTTCAATGGAACAATTGGCCATAATACAAGGGCCAGTCTCAGGGGAGGGCTAAGGATACTGAGAGCTTCAGCAGAACAAATTTAATCTTTAAAATGGAGAACTGCAGGTTTCAATTTTTATGCCTCTGGTCAAGACTCGGCTTTCAAATTAGGAACAATGCTCAACCTGTGAGTACCAATCAAGAGACAGTGGCTTGGGACTGGATCTGTTGCTCAGTGGTTATGACACTTGCCTGACATGCAGGAGGATGTGAGTTCAAACCCCAGCACCATGTACACAATGAATTCTCGGAGCAACAAAAACTACATGAAAAAAACTAAATAAAATTGATTCTCTTGCTCTCTCTCTCTCTCTCTCACTGTCCATCTCTCTAAAACACACACACACACACACACACACACTCAGTGGCTGCAGAGAAAGGAGGCACTGTGAAGCCTAAGAAGCAGGTTAAGTCTAACATGAAACAGCTCCTTCCCAAGAGAGGCAGAGCCGCAAACTCCACACAAACTCCAGTGCAGCTCTTCTTGGACATGAGGATTTGGAAATCTCACTCAAAGAGCTTCCTAAATGCTCAAGGCTGTGCCTTGGGGACTTGTGCACTGCAGGTATGCAAATGTCTTCACCTTGAACTGGAGCCCTGGTCATTCTGGAGAAGACAGCCCCAGGACCACCCTTTGAGAAAATTTGCTTTAACTCTCCAAAGAGGGGGAGTGACTTACTTCCTTTCAATCATCCCTCCTCATTCTATAATTGATTCTAATTCTTCCCAAAACATGATTGAAAAGCGTGCTTTCTTTCACTTGACATGAATGATGAGAAAATTAGTATGATCTATTTTTGGAAATGAAAAAGCTGAAAGAAAACTGCGTTCTGCTGGGTGCCTCATCTGTCCCAGGCTAATTTTGCAAGGTGCTTTACAGAAATTGGACTCCAAGCTAAGCTTCTTCCTAGGAGGAAGCAGTTGGATGGTTTGGGAGGTTGTGTTTCTGGAGTGCTTCCTCCACGTCAGGACATAACCAGCATTAATTCAATTTCTCTGACAACCCTGAGAGTAGGAACTATAATTATGCCAGGTTTATACATAAGAAAGTCTCTCCTCTAAGGTGACCTAAGGTGCGAATGGAAGGGCTGGGATTAAAATAGGTATTGTGGAGGGCTGGGGTGGTCGCTCAGCGGTTAAGGTGCTTGCCTGGCATGTGCAAGTCCCGAGGTTCGAACCCCAGCACCACGTATGCAACAAGATGTTGGAACAGCAAAGGCCAAATGAAAATGAAATAAAAAACTGATTCTCCCTCTTTCTTTCTCCCTTATTGTCCCTCTCTTTTACTAAAAAAATAGGTATTGTGTCTCCAGAGTCCTGCTTGAGGTCAGGGTCCACTGCCAAGGCCAATGGCTGGGCATCAGACATCCCCAGTTTCTGACTGTCCTTTGCCCTCTCCCTCTGCTATCTTGATCAGTAACAACTCTTCAAATTGCAGCTCATACACACAGGTCTTTGGATTCCTACAGAGTAGTCTACTGCGTCCCAAGTTTTCAATTCTGTGAATATTGCAAAGAAATGGACATAGGTGCATCAAAATAGGTTGGGGATCCTTATCTAGAGCTTGCACATCCTTTAATCATTCAGCTATTACTTTTCTCAAAAGAATAGAACTCCAAAGACATTTATTTCAAAAGTGTCCGTAATTGATATATCTGTTACTATTTGTTTTTACATGTGCCTTGCATCGGAGATGATGGGAATTAATGAGATAATTCTTTTTATTGTGGTAAAATATCCATAACATCAAAGTTGCCATTTTTTTTTACCATGCTTAAGCCATTAAACCCGTGCACATCATTGCGTGGCCATTGCCGCCATCCATCTCCTGAACCATTTTCATCTTCTCAAGCTAAAACTGCCCCTAAGCTGCAGCTCAATTTGGACTGCTGGGCAGTGAAGGACCCTATCTCTGCAGGGTAGATAGACTGGAGGTCCCCCTTCAGTCCTACACGCCTCCTCATTTGCGGAAAACGTGCAGTTTGCTCAGATAACGTTCGCTTTTCATATTTATTTTGCTTTTCATGTTAACAATGGTGCTTTCTTCCTCCCTAATTCACCTTCACAATTGTACATCTTGAAATTCACATCTCACAGGTCGGAGAAAATGTGAACTGCGTGAGAAACCCAGCCACCCCCCTGGCTCTCCTGCCCGCTTCCCCTTGTGAAGAGCCCCCTTGCCTCCCCCACAACACACTGCCCGCTTTGTGTTCAGCCTTGTCTTATACTGAAGTGACATCCCTTTTCTCTTCTCCCAGGGCCCAGAGGGCTACCTCTCTGGCCTTCTGCATTCTTACCCACTTGTTGTACATGTTCCTAGGCTAAGTTCTGATTTGCGTTTGTGTCATTTTAATGAGTGCTTGGAGGCTGGCTTTGAACTCCCTGTGCTTCCCCTCCCCTCCTCCCTCCAGCTCTTTGCATGGGGTGACCTCTCCTATTCTCAGCTGGCTCCACTGAGCTCATTCTCTTCTGTGTTTCACTTCACCGGAAGGGGCACCCTCCTTCCTGCATCTGTCACCCACTCCCTGCAGCCCTTTGCTCCTCAGTGGACTCCTGTGTGCAGTCTCTTCTCCAGGATGGAAGGCCCAGCTGTCATGGCAGGGCCACTCCCTGTCCTCTTGTGCTCCTTTGTGGTTTGAATTTTATTTCTCAGCCTCCTGTTTGTTTGCTTTCTTCCCTCACCTCCTCCCTCCTTTCTCCCCTTACAGGCTCAGAGATGCCTGAGTCACTCAGTTCTTGCTTTTCTCCTTTCCCTCTGGCCCTTGGGACTGGCCTGGGCATCCACTTCTCTCCCACGACAAAGTTTACGCTCAAAGCCCTTTTGCTGAAGGCATTGCTGAGTCTCTAAAGCCCCCTGTCCTGTGGGCAATTTCTTGCACAACACCAAATTCCCAGGTCCTGTCTTTGGCTGTCCCCAACTTGTGCAGTGAAAGCAATTTCCAAACCAATATTGGAATACTGCTAGGTTTTTTTTTAAGAGAGAGAGAGAATCAATTTTTCCCCCCTGATTTTTGTCATCCCTCCACTTACTTGTGTAAATGGTGTTGGGGATTGAACCTGGGTCCATGCACATGCCACATAAGTGTTCCACCACTCAACCACCTTCCAGCCCACTGCCAGGTTGCTTTCTGACTTGGGTTTTATCATTCTGACATGTTTCTCAAAGCGACAGAGACAAAATCCCCCTTCTTCTTCTTTTCTTTTCTTTTTTTTTTTACTGTAACTACTGTTTTTATTTATTTGTTCGACATAGCCTTACACATTGGATGGAATTGTTATATATTCATGCATACATGGATATTGACAAAGTAAGTTAAAGCTGATCATACTCCAGGATCACTCCTCCTTCACTCGTTCCCTAATCTCATGTCTCTTCTGCAATACACCCATGTTATAATCAGAAATAAACATATGCATGTATATTAATTTTAGAAATCTCTGAGTTTCTTTGCCTGCCCGTGTATAGTTAGGGTTCTCGAGTGTTCCCAGTTGTATCCCACTAAGTTCTTCTTCTAACATGTACCATGTGTATGTCCCAGGAAATAAGCCCCGAAGAAGCAGTGCTCCAGCCTCTGGCCCAACTCTTGGGTGACCCAAGCTCAAGAGCTCCCACTTCACCCTTCCAGCTCTTCAGGTTGTGCTTGCTGTTTTGTGTGCTCTGACTGAGAATGAGTGTACAATAGCTCCTAATCAGGTCAGTGTTTCATTCCTGCAGAGCTGAACAGATTCCCTGACAGTGGCCCGCCAAGAGGAATTGTCCCACCAGTGCTCTGGTCCCTTCCTCCTCATAGTGTCCACCACAAATCAAATTTCTGTTCCCATCTGAAGCCCCCATTGAATAGCTCACTCACCAGGTTGTGAATTACTATTAATTGGTCAGAGGCAATCAAATGAATGCACAGGTCCCCTCCAGATTGTTTCCAGTAGAGCAGCTACTCTGGTCCTCTGAAGGAATCCCCTGCCCGGGGCTCCAGCTTATCTCATTCACCCTCAGGAAGCTTCTGGCTTCCCTTGCCCTTCCCTCCTCTCTACACCTTAGCTCAGACACTGCAAACAGCGATGTTATCCTATGCTTCCCCATGCTTCCCCACTTCATCCTCATAGTTCTTTGCATTCATCTCCCTCCGTCCAATGCGCCCCAGTTCATGGGGTTTGCTCTAGCACCAGCTTCAAAGCAGGGAAGCACTGTAGTGGAGTTTCCTTCCGTACCTTGATGTGTTCCTACTCCTTCCCCCTCTGCCCTGCTCTTATTCTACTTCTAACTTAGCAGCCTAAACTGCTGCTTCTTCAGAGCTCAGTCCATTCCTTGTCATGATGGTCGCATTCCTAGTTTACACACAAGTGACTTTCCTTTTCTGTACCTCTTCAGGGCAGCCATCAGGTAGCATCTAAGGTTTGCCTTTGGGTAAGGCAAAGTGTGGAGAGATTCCAGCTTTGGCCCAAGGTCCCTTGGCGAGTTGGTGTTGAGGGCAAGACTATGACTCAGGCTTCCTGGCTCTTAGCTGGGTATTCTGTGCAGTAGATGCTGCCATGATGCATTATCCAAATAACCTCTGACTTAGACCAACCAGCTAGGAATAACCCTCACTTCCCGGACCATGCCTGCCACTGGGAAATGGAGGGTCTGGTAACACTTAGAGTCTCTAAATTACTTCAACTGCCACCCAGAGCTTCTGAGCTTTTAATAGCAGATCCACTGATGGTAATTGTGTGTTAACTAAGCACCATAGCCAGCTTCTTTACTCCCTGAAAGCTCACTTTTGTGAGCAGAAGACGGACCTCAGGGCATGAAGGTCCCCCTGCTCTTTTCTCTCATTATTCCTTCCGCCCACTTTATGGATTTCTCACATTTCCTCCTGTTTCAAAGATGACTTCTCTTCACATTGAAATATCCTTGTCTCTTTCCTTCTTCCCTCTTTCCGTCCCTCTCCCTACCCCCATAGCCACGTCATTAATTTGCCTTCTGGCCCTGAAACAATAATTCCCTTTCCCTGCCCTTGGTCTGCTCATCAGATGCCTCCTTAACAAAATAATGTCATCTGTTTTATCTTGAGGAGAAAAAAACACTGGAGCATGATGCACATATCTTGCAAATCAATATGAAAATGTGATTTCAATCAAAGTATCAATGGCAATTTTCTTTTAATTTTGCAAATTTATTCTGAAGTTCTTCTGGGGAAATTAATGTAATTATAAATAAGAAATCTTTGAAAAAATGAAGGATGACATGTGTACTTGATACCAGAATCTATCATAAAGTTTCAGTAATTAAAACAATGTGGTACCAGCACAGAAATAGTTAAGTAAAGTAGATCAATAGAACAGAATGAGCATTACAGAAACCAAAATATACAACTTTTCCATGAATGTAATATAAAATCTGTATCTCAATTCAGTAGAGAGAGCATTATTCAGCATACAGAGCAGAGAGACAATTAAACATGTGTCTGGAAGGAAACCTAATGAGAGTTCTAATTCATGCATTATACAAAAAAATCATGTGAATTAAAGATATAAAAAATGTAAATGTAGGGGCTGGAGAAGTGGCTCAGCGGTTAAAGCACTTGCCTAGCATGTGCAAAGATTCAGGTTCAAACCCCAGCTCCACATATTGTTGCAGAAACAAAGGCCAGATGAAAAAAGTAAATAAAATTGATTCTTTCTCTCTTACTCTGTCTCTTTCTCTCTTTCTTAAAAAATGTAAATGTAAAATCTATGGAGTTTTGTTGTTGCTGTTTTGTTTTTGCAGTACTGGGAACTGAACCCAGGGCCTCACATATGCTAGGCAAGTGCTCTACCACTGAGATGCACGTCCCTCTCCCCTGGTCCCACTCTGGGGAATTTTAACAGAAAATATGAAAGAATGTTTTTCTTATCCTGAGGTAAAAAGTCTGAACACAGAAGCCACAAAAGAACTATTGACAATATTGTCACAGTGGTCCACTTTATGCTTTGAATATAGCCCTTGCTGCTCTCCCACTGAAGCTTGTTTTTAAAAGGCACATGTGTCTTTCTCTTCCTCCCACTCCCCCTCCTAATATCTCTCCTTTCCTAATCTCTGGGGAAACAGGATTGCCCTTCTTCACCATCCTATGTAGAGGTCTCTGTCTCTGCACACACACACCTGAGAACCAAGCAATTCAGACTTGGCGATGGCACCAGATCTTAAAAGTGAGTATTACCCAAATAACAAGTGAATGACAACTCTGACAGAGTACACTAGAAGGTAGTCTTTGAATTGCCTCTTCAAAGCCCCTATTCCCGGGATTGAAGTAGTGGCTCAGCGGTTACAGCACTTGCCAGGCCTGCCTGAGGACTCTAGAGTTCAAGCCCCAGCAACACGCACACAATGAAGTCTTGGAGCAACGAAAAAATTGATTCTTGTTTTCTCCCTCTCTCTCACTGTCCTTCTCTCTTAAAAAAAAAAAAAACCAAAACTTCCATGGGCAGTCACAGCCACTAGGACAGGTGTCCCGTGTTTCTCCTTTGCTAGTAAAGCAATAAAATTCCTTTTTCCTTTTTCTCAAAACCGTGTCCTAATTATTGGATTGGCATTGGGGACAAGGATGGAGTTTTTGGTAACCATATGACTACAAAAAACATTTAGCCAGGCTGGGTGCATGCCTGTAATCACAGTTTCTCTGGAGGCTGAGGGAGAAGGATAGCAAGCAAGAACCTAGGCAACTTAGAGAAATCTTGTTTCAAAATAAAAAATAAAATTGGCTGGGGATGTGACTCAGTGGTTGAGCATCCCTGGGTTCAATCCCTGGTACAAAAAAAAATTAAAGCTATATGGTAAAATACATATAAATGAAGAATAAGCAATAGACTGGGACAAATATTGGGAACACATCTAACAAAGGGTTAATGATTTTTATATGCCAAAATTTCTACAGCCAGCCTGGAGCAGTGGCCAGGGATTGAAGTGCTTGTCTGGCATGTTCGAGGACCTGGATTCAAACCCCAGCACCACGTACACAGCTAATTGTTGGAGAAACAAAGGCCAGATAAAAAAATAAATAATATTGATTCTTTCTCTGTCTCACTTTCTCCCTCTCTCTTTAAAGCAAATTCTACAGCCAATTAAAACTAGATGGACAATACCAAGAAGTCATTTGCAGATTTTTTTAAAGTACAAATAGGAAATACATATTTGAAAATATGCTTACCTGCACTAGAAAAGAACATAAAAATAAAATAATACATAATTTTTCCAATCAAATTAATTATTAAAACCATACATAACATCAAGTATTGGTGGATGTTTTTAAACACAGCATGTATATATGTATGTATGCATGTATGTAAAAAACCATAGTGTCTATTAAAATTGCATATCTTTCTGTGCCTTGAAACTGAAATTTCATTTTCAGGAGTCGCTAATCAATTCCACAAAATATCACCATGAATACATATGAAAATATGTATATGAGAATGTTTGTTTCAGGCTTTTTATGATTAGAAAGAAATATATGTTTATCAGAAAATTTGCAAACATAGACAAAAGAGAAAAAAAATGATTACCCATTAAACTACTTATAAAAATTAACGCTTTATTGTTCAGGCTTGATTTAAAAAAAAACAGTGAGAGAATGACAGTGAGAGAGAGAGAGAATCAATTTTTATTGAGTTTTGCACATGGATTTCATTGTTCTGATATTTAGTTGTGTACGTAGGTGCTGAGGTTTGAACCCATGTACTTGCGAATGCCAGGCAAGTGCCATAACCACTGTGCCACTGCTCCAGCCCTTCAGGCTTGTTTTCAATCATAGAAAAGGAGAGGTGGACAACCTAACTATCAATGCTTCAATTTATTATAATGTATTCACACAATAGAATATTAAGTAGCCATAAAAAGCAGAATGCACACTTATATATACTGTAAAGAAACCCACTGCTTCTCGATAAATGAAAGAAAAAATTGCCACCTCAAATGTCTAACATGATTGCAATTTTATTTTTTAAAATGAACCATTTACCCGGCACAATGATGCACGCCTGTAATCCCAGCAATTTGAGAAGCTGAAGCAGGAGGAGGATCGCAAATTCAAAGGCAGCCTCAGCAAATTAGTGAGGCCCTAAGCAACTTAGTGACATCCTGTCTCAAAATAAGAAATGAAAAGGGCTGGGGATGTGATTCGGTGGTTAAGCGCCCCTGGGTTCAATCCCCGTTACCAAAATAAATAAATAAACCTATTTATGTCTAATTATACATAATCATATATGTATAAACACAGGACAAAGTCAAGAAGTCTATGCAGCACAACACTTTAGGCATTACCTCTGTCCCTCTGGGGGTGATTGGAGGGGAAAAGGGCAGTACTCTCATTTTTTTAGATTATTTCCCTGGAAAATGACAGAATAAAGGCAGTACTAATATTTTTCTCTGTCTTTTAAAAATGCGAACAAAATCATAAAAGGATCAAAAGAATTATTATGAATATAAAGCCAATAATTTCATTTGTTCATTAAATCAACAATTAAGGACCTGCTTGGGTCACTATGCAGGGAGCTGGGGGACATTAGGAGGTTAAACTGACTTGAAAGAGCAGGCAGAAAAAGAGGGACCAGACCTGCACAGCATGGCTTAAGAGCAGAATCCAGACTGCATTTGGAATGAAAGAGATAAAAGTGAGTGGAGACTGTGGGCAAATCTTGTGAACAGTTTGGAAGAAAAGGAAAAGTTAAAGTGTGAAGAGAAGAACTATTTTTTAAGATGCAGTCACCCAGAGGAGAGAGAAACCTTAATTCCTACTTTGTATCTTGTTTGTTTTCACTTTATGTATTGTGAATGTTGTCCTATACCATCAGCTATCTTTTAAAATAACATTTTTAGGGTATTGGAATTGAACCCAGGGATGCACTGCCACTGAGCTACATCCTCGGTCCTTTTCTTTCTTTCTTTCTTTTCTTTTTTTTTTTTAATTTTGAGACAAAGTCTTGCTAAGTAGTTGAAGTTCTTGTCAAATTGCTGAGACTGACAATGAACTTGCAATCCTCCTGCCTGAGCTTCCTGAGTTACTGGGATTAAAGGCATGACCATCTCGCCCAGTTAAAATGTCACTTTTTAAAAATTATGTAACATTCTTGGCCAGGTGTGGTGGTGCACACTTACAATCCCAGTGACTGGGGAGGCTGAGTCAAGAGGATCACAAGTTTACTGATAACTTACTGAGGCTCTAAGCAACTTAGCCCCTGCCTCAAAAAAATTATGTAATGTTCTTATAGCAATAGTATAATTAATATATTAAACTAAATGACTATTGGCAGACATTTAGGCTATTCCCAATTGAGTCAATTATGAAAAATACCTTTATACATAAGCCTTTGAACTTATCTCTGAAGCAGCTTAGGATATATACAAATTAAGTAGAATTCCTGGGCCAAAGTCTGTAGAACATTTTAAGACTCTTGATACACATTGCCAACTGCCTTTCAGCATGAAAAGGGAATGCCCTTCTCACAGCCCTGCTCCAACAGCACATTACTAGTTAAAGAAAACTGTCCATTTGATAGACAATAATTAGAGCATTTTAAACTTGTGGATTTTATTCTTAACAGGAGTTTGTTTTTTGACCATTTGTTTTGCTTCATTGTGATTTGTCTGCTCGTGTCTTTTACCCGCGTTTGTATTGAGCCAGTTCATCTCTGTCTTCTTGATTTACCAAAATCTTTGAGATATATAGACACCCTTGAGCTTGATTCAGTGGAGCTCCTGGTGTGACTTAAAGGCAAAGACACATGTTCACCCAGTTCCTAATGTCTGCCTCGTGCAGGCAAATACCAGGTGAACTCAGTTGACTTGCACAGCCCCTGGCCCTAAGATTGACTATTGAAAAGAGTGCTGACTTTCTGCAGGAGCAAGAATTAACCGGGGCCAGCAGTGAGCTTTACTGTCTTAGGAAAGGGCGAGGGGCTGTTAATCCCTGCATACAGACTCACGCACTTGCCGGCGCCCTACACTCAGCACATGGCATGCTCAAGAAGGCACTAGTGGGGCTTTCAAGGATTCCACATCAAAAGAGCCTAAACTGGGTTTTGTAAAACGCAGAGAAATTTCACTTCCCACAAATTCAAATCAGGACTCTCCTCTTCTCAGTACACCAAATCTGCATCACGCTTCCCAGGCTCCCCAGCATTATTAGTTTATAAAGATTCATTGATATTCAATTAAGTAGTTCTAATGTTCTCAATGCAGCCCTAGACAGCACTTTATAAAGAATACATCCGCCCTCTGGAGACAGCTGGGGAAGCCAATTAGTCGGGATAAATTTGCATATCAATCCAGCTGTGGAATGAAGTCAGCCTTGTTCAGCAGTCACAATGTGAAGAGCAAAGGGAGGAATCCAAGTGCTCCCTCCTCCTTTATTTCCTCACCTCAAGTGAGCCCCAGCTTTCATTAAAAGGCTGTGAATACTGGGAGAGAAAACCCATAAATGCTCCTATTCCCTGCCAAGTAGGCACTATCAGTGAGAAGCGGGTATTAATGTGGACTGTTCAATGCCCTCACAAAGGTTAGTACTAATTCACATAAATATTGGATCACTTAACGAAGGATTTTTGTTTGGCGGGTTGATAAATTGCTTAGTAATTCTATTGTAAAGTTAAATCTCAATATAATGAGGTTTCAATTTTCTAATGCTTCCATACCAAGGATTCAATTCAATTTAAAATAAAAACATTTAATGAGTCACTACTATGCTAACGTCCCGTGCAAAGTACTAGGATGTGAGGAAGCACTTTGATTAGACAACTTTCATTAATCATGGATTCATAGATTGTGAGAGTCAGAAGAAGCTAGCGTCACACAGCCAAACCCAGCACACAATCTTCCCAAGACAGCCTCTCTCATCTCCGAGTCTTCTTAGTATTTCTCCCCTGATATCTCCCTTCTCAGGTTAAACAAACTCTTCTACATTGGCCAGAGCACTGCCAGCCCTGTCACAGTACTGGCTCTCTGTTGAGAACCATTCCTCCCGCTTCTGAGTAACGTACCCGTGAAGGCGGATCACCTTTAAGCAGGCACAGCACACCGATGTGTCAGTCAGATTGGAGAACAGATTGCCCTGCAACACTACCCATAACCTTGTGCGAGTTAATTTACATCTCTAAACTGCATTTCCCCATCCGTCTACATTAATCTTTACCGAGCATCCTTTGGGAAGCACCATTTTACCACTAGTAAGAGTGGTTCTTGGGGCAAGATACACTTCCTTACTCATTCTTCACTGTCCAGCTGAAAAACTCTGTAGGACACCAATGCTTTCTAATACCAATCACGCCTTCAGTGTTCCTCACACAGTTTATGTTCTTTCCACAGGATACTAGAAATCATGTGCACGTCTATTTCCCTCTCCAGATTTCCAACTCCTTGCAAAGCACACTATCTACTGCCTCATAAACTTGAATACACTACCTAATATTACTTACCAGGTCTGTAATATGAGAAGAATAATATTACCTCCCTTCAAGTTATTAGATTTAAATGAGATAATGGATGTAAAATGATCAAAATAGCTCTCATCACCACTCAAATGATATAACTCTGACAGGAAAAGGCTGATGGGCACAAAGCTGGGCAAACTGTGAACAATTCTCTTCAGATATTAGACAACTGGGGGCACGAGAACATGATCTCTGAGAAAGGAAGAAAAAATAAATTCATAGGAACAAAATCTGAGGCTTTCTGCCTGGGAGCACTTTCCAGGAGGTAGTTCAGAGAGGAGGCACACAACAGAATATGGAAATGTCACTGAGCTGAAAAGATGGAGAATGGAGCTATTATGGAAACTCTGAGCAGAGATCTAGAGTTCTTTCTCTCCATAAGCCCCCTTTCTCTGGTACACTGCCCCCACTGAGTTCCTATCCTCGACCTCTAATAAACTCTTAAACCACAGGCTGAATACTAAGCTGCAACACGTAAATACCCACAGGCTGGCACTGGAGCAGTGGCTCAGTGGTTACAGCACTTGCCTGGCATTTGAAAAGACACACATTCAAACCCCAGCACCATGAAAACTGAATAAAATTGATCCTCTCTTTCTCTCTCTCTCCCTTTCTCTCTCTGTCTCTGTCTGTCTCTTTCTCTGTCCCTGTCTCTCTTAAAAAAGAAAAACCCACAGGCTGGCCAACAACTATTGGGCAACTATACACTGACCAATTCACAGAGTTCATACGGAGCTTGGAGACATTTACTTTCCAACAGTCAGAGTGGGAAAGAACTCATAGAACACCCAGGACATTTAGCACAGAAGAGACACCAGAGTTACCATGCTTTGATATGGGACAAAACTAGTTTGAGAGTAGATACTACTCTAGACATGCCCTAACCCATTTGAAAACAAGTCTCAAAAGTATCAATCTTACCCACAAGTCACTTATTGCTTTCCTATTAAAATAGACTTCAATAGTTAAAGGAAGAGGAAAACCTGACATTCAACAAGGTAACACTCACAATGTCCACCATCCAATCAAATTTGTTAGGCATGTGAAAAAGCAGACAATGTAGGCGCAGTGGCACACACTTATAATCCCAGGGGCTCAGGAGGCTGAGGCAGGATGATCACGAGTTCAAAGTCAGCCTCAGCAACTTAGCAAGGCCCTAAGAAACTTAGAAAAAGACCCCATCTCAAAACATTGAAAAGGACTGGGGATGTGGCTCACTGATTCAGTGCCCTTGGATTCAATCCCTAGTACCAAGAAGAAAAAAAAAAAAGCAGGCGATTTGACCAATAACCAGGAGGAAAACGAGTCAATAGAAGCTTACTGAGATATAACAGAGGTGATGAAATTAGCAGACAAGGACTTACAATAGCTGTTATAAAACCCAGAAGGTTTAAAGTAAATATGAATATAATGAAGAGAGAAATATTAAACTTCACTTTCCACTTTTCAGATGAAAAATGATATATATTTAATTAAAATTAACCACATTGCACTGTAAAGCCAATTACAATTCTGGAAGAAAATATTAGTGGACTGGAAGACAGAGTAATATAGAATATCCATACTGAAGCACAGAGAGTAAAAATGGGAGGGGGAAGATTAACAGGTGTCAATAACCTATTGGATAAAGTTTGCATTTGCATCATAGGAGTCCCAGGAAAAGAAGGGAAGAACAGGAAAATTTGAAATAATAGAAGGGCAGCCAAAAATTTCCAAATGTGTTAAAAATCATTAAATACACCAGTCGAAGAAGCTCAAGAAACACAAGAAGGACACACACACACACACACACACACAAACACACACACATTCCACAAAGGAACACCATAATGGGATTGCTGAAAACCAGTGATAAAGAATGTTAGATCTTTTTTCTTGTCTGTGAATACTTTTGTCAGTGTCTATTAATCATAAAGAAAGGTAGGTTTCGTTATGGCATATTCATGCATATGTAAAAACGCAAGTTGATCAGTTTCACTCAACAGTACCTCCCTTCCCTCCCCTCCTCTCTCTCCTTCCTTTACCCTAAGGGGCTCAGTGTCCCATTCATGGAATTCACTTTTTCCCTGTAGATTCCACATAGGAAAGAAAACATATAACACTTTTTTTCTCTTGAGTTTTATTTATAACACTCCAAATTGTGTTCTCCAGCTCCATCCCTTTCTCTGCAAATTCTGTAATTTCATTTTTCTTTATGGCTGAGTAAAACTCCATTGTGTATATACCACATTTCTTTATTCATTCATCAGTTGACGGGCACCTAGGCTGACTCCATAACTTGACTATTGTTTGCTGTGCTGCGACAAGCATGGGTACGCAGGTATCTCTAAAGAAGGCTCATTTAATTCATGTGTGTGTGTGTGTGTGTATGTGTGTGTGTTGCTGGGGATTAAACACAGAACCTCATACATGCCATGTAAGCACTAAATCATTAAACCACACCCCCAGTACTAATTATTAAGAATCTTAAACATAATCTGAGCATGGTGGTACACACCTGTAATCCTAGCAAGTCAGGAGGCAGAGGCAGGAGGATTGTAAGTTCAAGACGAGCCTCAGTAACTTAATGAGTTCCTAAGTTACTTAGTAAGACCCTGTCTCAAAAATTAAAAAAAAAAAGGCTGGGTATGTGGCTTAGTGGTAAAGCACCCCTGGGTTCAATCCCTACTGCCAAAAAAAAAAAAAAGAATTTTAAGCATGAAAAGTAGCAGGAGAAAACAAAAGTCTCTTAAATTCTAAGATGAGAATTACTGGTGGTTTCTCCTAAGAAACATTTCAAGATAGAAGATTTTGAAGTCTTTATTGCGCTGGAAGAAAAATATCTGACAATCTAGAAGCCTATGGACTGCAAAAGTATCTTTGATAAATCAAGGTGAAATAAATACATTTTCAGACTAAAAGAGATTAAAAGGAGTCTATAGAATTTGTCACCAGGAGACCTACAAGGGAAAACTCTGGGTAAGGGTTGTGACAGAGCTGTTCAGTATCTCCATCCTGGCGGTTGTTTCACAGATGTGTACTTGTGTCAGAACTTGGACTAGCACAGTTGGAATGTGTGCAGTTTATTGTACATATATGCCCCTAAATAAAATTGTTACAAAAAAGACCCAGTAGAGTAGAGGAAAGGGACTGGGGAAGGAGGATGTGGAGAAAGGAGAGACACTGAGGAAAACATTGACTAAATTATACCATTATGTTTTGTGCATGTATGTATATGTAATAGTGAATCCCACCAATATGTATAAAGTACCAGCAAAATACTGAAAAATAAATAAAAGAGGCAGAGTTCTAAAAAATGATGTGACTATTTAAAGTAAAATATCAATGGTGTAATGTGGGATTTATTAGACAAAAAAATCTGAAACATGATAGAACAAAGGATGAGAGATGTGGGCCGTTGTAAGGTTCTAATCATGAAGATGAGGTGGAATAAAATGACTTGTGAAATATTGTGATAAGCTAAAGACTCATAATTTAAAACCCATTGCAAATACTAAAAAAGCAAATGGGCCAAATAAATTCGTATTTGAAATAAAATCAAACAATAAAATTAATCAAACTAAGTACAAAATAAGTCAGGAAAAAGAGGAGAAAGGAACAAAGAACAGATGGGACTACTAGAAAAAAAACAGATACCAAGGGGATAACATTATTACAGACATATTGAAAATATTTAAACACGGTAATCTCAACACTGCAATCAGAATTCAGGTAAAAGGATAAGATCATATTATATGTTGCCTCCAACAAATCAATTTTACATATGATGACATATTAGGCTAAAGATAATAAGATGCAAAAACATACTATGCAAATATTAATCATAATAAAATTGGATTGATATTACCATAAGGTAAAATAGACATTGATAAAAGGAAGAGAGTAGTTAAGATCCCCATTGTGCAGATAAAATAGGTAAAGTCCAGGGAAAAATCTAGATCCTAGTACTAGAAATTCAGAACATGTAATCTGATGGCTCTTGTCAGAACATTTCGGGTTGAGTGCATTGTGGCAATGGGAAAAGCCTTGAAAACTGTAACTGTGAACTAGAGAATGTTTCAAGGATAGTAAACATTACCTTTTAAAATCTGAGACCAAATCTGACCCTTTGAGTTCACTGACAGCAGAGCTGTTCTTTTCATCTCACACATGATTTTCTGGCTTAAATTTTCCATATGTGATACTTTATCATATTTGGTTTTTTTTACTTATTAGTTTATTCATTTACCCTGGCCTGGGTGACCTGAGATTTAGGGGAAAGAGTTTTTTTAATGGAACAGCAAAGGACTAGCTGTGTGAGCTGGTACAACCTGTAATTTCAGTGTCTAGGGAGGCTGAGGCAGGAGGATCACAAGTTCAAGGCCAGTCTCAGCAGCATAGAAAGACCCTAAGCAACTGAGTGAAACCCTGTCTCAAAATAAAAAAGTAAAACAGGCTAGGGATGTGGCTTGGTGTAAAGCATCTCTGAGTTCAATCCCTAGTACAATAAAAAAAAGACTGGAAACTCCAGTCATGATATTTTTACAGCAGGCTTCATCCTAGGCACAGAAGGAAAGGTTGTACGTGGTGCTATGGTGTAGCTATGGTTTGATTGTCTCCCCAAAATTTCTTTTGTTGACATTTACCCCATTGTGAAGTATTAAGAGGGAAGAAACTTCATCCAACCATAGTGCTCAGAGATGGGACCTCTGGGAAGTGATGAGGATTAGATAAGGACATCAAGAGGAAGCGAGATCAGAGCAGACAAACACGCATGTGCACATGTGTAGATACATGCTTGTGTGTGCACATGCATTCCTTGTCTCACCGTATGAATGCCAGCAAGGAGGCCATACCCACATGTGGCTTCTCACCCTAAGGCCAGAACTCTGAGTCGAAATAAATCTCTTTTCTCTAAAACTCACCCAGTGTGAGGTACGGTACTATTAGCAACAGAAAATGACCCCATGGATACTGGGGCGAGCCCTGGGCCAAGCACTTTATTAGCACTATCTCATTGAATCTTCTGAACAAACCTATTGTCCACATTTCATGAATGAAGTGAGATTTCACAGATGTCTTGACAGCAAGGCCAAAGAGAATTACAAGACGGGAATATTTTCTTTCTCTTAGATTTAAGCTTTGTTTTTTTCCTCCTCGCATTACCATTACTGAAGTGTAATTTCCATTCAATAAAATGCACTTCCTCTTTTTAAGTGTGTAGTTTGAGGAGGTTTTACAAAACCATACATTCATACACTCTCATAATCTATATATACAACAGTTCCATCACTCTCTAATGTTCCCTGATATTTCATGGCAGTCAATCTATCTATACCAATTTCTCAAAACAAGACTAAAATATTGACAACACTTAGGGATGTTGTTGTATCTCAGTGGTAGAGTGCTCGCCTAGCATTTGTAACATCCTGGGTTCCATCCCCAGCACCACTGTATGTGTGCATGCTCATACACACCACACACACTCTCTCTCTCTCACACACACACAACCTGTATTGATTCCTCGATTTTTTTAAAATGTAACATATTTCATCTAATCTGATATACCATGAATTTTAAGATGCAGCCTTACTTAGAGGATGTTGTAGCAAGAAAAAAAGACTGTGCCTTTGAATCCCATACCTATCTTTCATATCTATAATATGCTTGACAAATACAAGGGACTATTAATTGGGGCTGAAGACTGAGCATGTATCTACTGCCCCTAAAGGACTCTCCTCTATCACAGTCTTGCCCAAAATGGGGTCATAAAGAGCTCAAGCCAGGGAGGCCTTGGTAACCAGTCTGCTGGTGGAATATTAAGGGTTTCAAAGATCAAGAGGATGGTTCTTTCCATCAATCCCATTCCAAGACATCTTTACAGCTACATTAATTGTGTCCATTTCAAGATTAAATATACACCCTACCTGGATCAGAATCATTAGAGGTTCAAAAGTCTATGATAAATGGAGATTTACTAATAAATCCAAGTAGTAATGCACATTTGGAATTGAATCAAGAACAAACAAATAGGAGTGAAGATGAAAATATCTGTAATTCTATCTTTAAATTATTTCACTTCTTGGGGTTGGGGATTAGCTCAGTGGCAGATCACTTGCCTAGCACATGCAAGGCCCCGAGTTTGGTCCTCAGCCCTGAGAAAAAAATTATTTCACTTCTTAATTCATGTGTTTGGGGATTTTTTTTTTTTGCTAACTAATTTTTTTTCAATTCATCCCAAAATATGCCCACCCCATGTTCATAGAAGATTTAGGCAGTTTTTCAGATGGCATCATTTGTAATTTCATGATTACTGAAAGAATGACAAATAAAACAAAGCTGAAAAGATGTATTACAAACTACGAAACTCAAAACAACACATGAGCTTGACATTTCCCTGAGAGAACTTCAAGGAAGAATGTTCTATTTGGTTCCAAGGCATCAATCAAAGTTTGCTACCCAGCAGGAATTCCACGTAAGGACTGATAGCCATGGGCTCAGAGCCAAGATGTGTGTATATATATATATATATATATATATATTATATATTATATATACATACATACATACTATATATACATACATACATATTTATATATACATATATAAATATACATATACATATATATATAAATATGTATGTATGTGTATATATGTATGTGTGTGTGCATATTTAATCAAGTTGGTAATCCATTCCTTCTTGAACCTCTTTTACCTTTGCTATTTTCCCCTTACTTCTTTGATGGCTCTGCTCAATCTTGATCTCTGCCTGTAGCAAGAAATTATCCAGCTGCCCAGCTGTGGAAGAACCTTACGTAGTAGAGTCTCCATCACTAGGAGTGTTCAGTCAGAGGCTAGATAAATATCTGCAAGAGAGCTTATAGAAGAAAGCCCTACACTGAGCATTAAGTTCAATCAGATGACATAGCTCTTTCCAACTCTAAAATTGTACGAGTCTCTATGCAAAGTGACAAATAAGAGGTCTGGTCAAAGAAATGCTGTAGGAAACCAGAGACAGGAGAACGCTTCCCTAGTTTTAAGCTAATTGATGCTGAGAGAAGATTGGCAAATCCTTAAAGACATAATTATTAAATGAAATAGATTAGTTTCAGTCTATTTTAAACTAAAAGCTTTCCAAAATTATTGGCTAGGACTTTTGCAAATACTTGATATGACGAGTCAAAGTATGAATTGGACTTTACAATAGAATTATCTAAGTGATAAAATACCCCTTTGTCAGTAGCTCTGGATAGACAGTGGGTGGGTAGGGTGGAGTGGACTGAATAAGGTCCAGGCCCTTGGCCTCTTTTTCTACTGTTCTGCCATCCATACACCTCATCCAACTTTCTTATTTCAGGATTTTATGAGCTTCAATGCATATTTCAACCTTCAATCATCTAATGTGGGTAACTAGATCATAAGAATGGAGCCCAGATAAGTGGGATTGGTGCCTTTCTAAAAGTGACCGCAGAGAGCTCCGTCACCCCTTCCACCATGTCTATGAAGATGGAGAGCATCACAGGATTCTGAATCTATTTTCCCTTTCACCTTGAACTTTCCGGCTCCACAACGGTGAGAAATCAATTTATGCTGTTTATAAGCCACTCAGACTATACAGTATTTAGTTATCGCAACCCAAATGGATCAAGAGAAGAGTCTACACAAACAAATTTGAAAATCTAGAGGAAACAGATCATTTATAAGGAAATTCAGACGATCAACTTTGACTTCATAAAGAGTTAGAAAAAGTAGCCAGGTGTGGCAGTGCACATCTGTAATCCCAGCAACTTGGAAAGCAGAGGCAGGAGGATCACAAGTTCAAAGCCAGCCCCAGCAATTTAGCAAGGCCCTAAGCAACTCAGTGAGAATCTGTGTCAAAATAAAAGTATATAAAGATGACTGTACATGTGACTCAAGGGTTAAGCACCCCTGGGTTCAATTCCCAGTACCCCCTAAAAAAGAGAAAAAGTTACACAGAATAATTTCTTAAAAGGAACAGAGAAAGTTGTTACATGAAAAACAAGAAAGCACGAGGCCCTAAATCTAAGATAAAATTAGATTCAAATCTTACACCTTATACAAAAAATAGACTTCAAATGGATTAGAGAGCTAAATATAAAAAATATAAACAATAATAAAACTAGACCAGGTACTATAAGGAGCCATGAATGAATTCCTCTTTAACCTTTGCCTAAGGAATGACCTTTTGAGAATGACCCGAATTCTGAAGCGGTTCAACAGAGCTGATGCACCAAGTGGGTCAATATAGACATTTGTCTCGATCTAGACATGTAGAATAAGTTTTCTAAGGTTAGGAGAAGGACTAGAGGAGAAAGATGTTTAGATGTAACTTACAAACTGTAAGTCAATGTGGATTTGAAAGGCAAGGCTCAGAAACTGAAAGTCATCCATTTGAAACATAATGGTACTTCAACTCAGGTAGTGACTATGAGGATAGAGACGAGGAGCTATTGAACAGGCAGAACCGGATTTATAAACCAAATGGTTGTAGGTGAAGTGGGACTCCTGGATAAAACCGAAGATTTTAACCTAGGCAGTGAGGTAGATGTGTCAGAGAGCATGCAGAGAGTGCAAACAATCCCATCTGAGAACTAATTATGCAGATCACATGAATTTTTCCATACTGCCTTTGGCCTGTACAAGCTAACCAAAAAGGTTAGTTATTGTTGTTGTTATCTAAGGATAATCTGGTTTGATTACTCTTACTAGAATGTACTATGAAGTACTACTCACAATTGATATTTAGCATTCTTTAGCAGATCTGGGTTCAAATTGCATAACTGTCGAGCTTTGCAAAGCTAGAGAATTTTTAAAACCTTTTTTGGCCTCCGTTTTCTCTTTTTGTAAGTACAAGTAATAGTATCAAAGCAGCAATGTTTCTGTGAGAATCCAGGTCTCTTCACTAATACAGGTATTCTCTTTTGTTTACCTTTGTATTTCCCATAGACCAGGCCTGCCTAACACAGGGTCTTACACCTAATAGATACTTGGTAAATATCTGTCAAATCTATGATTGCTGTTTTTTGCTTGACCCTTCTTTTTTCTGATGATCTACCAAAAGCTGTTAACACTCATTTTAAAACTATTTTTGTGGTTATAGCCTTTTCTCCTTGCCTAAAATTTCTTTTGTGTGATAATTATTTTTTTACTTGCAAACAAGTGATAACTCATGCATCATAATGTCGACGCTGATAACTCCCCCAAAACCTACTCCCGACTCCACACAGTAGTTTCATTCCATCGTGGAATCTCAGTTCCTATCTGGCTTGGCTCTGAGGGGAACTACCCAGGCCTCAGAGACTTCTTCAAAATTGTTACTATTGTCCATAACTTGTGCCAGAATTATGAACAGTCAGTTAGGAACTGACTGTGTCAAACAGATTGAATTTAATGAAACTGAACCACAGCCACTGAAAAGACATTTAATTTAATTCAAAATATGTTCACAAGAATAAGTACCAAATCTCAAGCATTAATTTGTGATTAGCAAGTCCACGAAAGTAAGAAGTGATTTAAAATTTTAAAAAATGACAGTGGAAAGACCAAAAAAAACCCAATAGGAAAATGGGGAAATATGTAAACAGGCAATTTACTCCCTGCCAAAAAAAGATTTTAAGTGGTCTTTAAATCAATCAACAGAAGGAAAACACAACCTGCAGAATGGAAGAAAACATTCTTTGCAAATCATTCATCTAACATAAGATTAATATCCAGAGCATATAAGGAAGTAAACAACTCAAAAGCAAAAAAAATATTGCTACAATTAAAACCAGAAAAATAATCTGAACACATATTTCTGAAAAGAAGACATATAAGTGGGCAACAGGTATATGAACAAAATGTTCCGCATCAATGACCATCAAGTGAAGGCAAATCAAAGCCACAGTGAAATACCAAGTCACCCCAGCTAGAATGGCTATAATCACAAAATGGGAAAAAATGCTGTCAAGGATGCAGATAAATGGGAACTGTTAGTCACTGTTCTGGGGGAAGTAAATTAGTACAGCCATTATGGAAATCAGTTTGGAGGTTCCTTGAAAAATTAAAACAAAATTACTATAAGATCCAGCAACCCCACTCCTGGGTATATATCCAAAGGAAATGAAGCCACTGTGTGAAAGGAACAACTGCACTCCCATGTTCACTGCAGCATTGTTCTCTATAGCCAAGATTTGAAAACAACTTGCTTTCATTTGCTGAATGAATAAAGAAAATTTGGTGCATATATACACAGTGGAATAATATTCACCTGTAAAAATGAATAAAATCTTTGATCTTGTCACTTGCAGCAACTTGATGGAGCTGTGTTAAGTGAAATAAGTCAGGCACAGAAAGACAATTTTTTTTAATTCACTAAACGCGGTCTTACAATTAGGAGGGATTCATCACCAAATAATCAAGAACAAAAATATAATGACAGAACAAGCCAAGGCTGGTGCCAGACCATGGTTTCTCACCTTGGGTTCCCCATGGTTCTCTTTCCCCCTACTTAAACCCCAAGTTAATTGGACTTCTCATGGAAGTCGGAAGTTCCCCTCCAATTAGATTCCCCCATACTACCTCCCTCTAGTCTCCTTGATGTTCTTCTTATTTCCTTCCCCCCTCCCTGTCTCCCTCCCTGCATCCCCCAGAAACCTAGGCAAGGTTCTCCACGATGGTGTAAAAATTCTTACATCTCCTTGGTATCTTCCTGAAATATTTTTGTTCTCACTTATATGTGCAAGCTAAATAATGGATCTTAGCCAGGCTCAGAGACACATGCCTGTAATCCTAGCATCTTAGGAGGCTGAGGCAGGAGGATTGCAGTTTCAAAGTCAGCCTCAGCAATTTAGTGAGACCCTGTCTCAAAATAAAAAATGAAATAATGGGCTGGGGATGTGGCTCAGTGGTTGAGCACCTTTAGATTCAGTACCTGGTACCTAAAAATAAAAGTAAAATTACTTTTCAAAAAAACTCAAAAGCTTATTTCATTGAATTAGAGAGTAGAATCAAGGACACAATCTAGGAGAGGCAGAAAGAAGGGGGATAAACAGAGGCTGGATAATGTGTACAAGGTCCAGAAAGGAGTAGTAGGGTCCCTTGTTCTATAGCACAAGTTGGTGAATACAGTTTACAGCAAACTATTAAATACTATACAAAGACATATGTTATGGTTTGGGTACAAGGTGTCCCCCAAAAAGCTCATGTGGCAATACAAGAATGTTCACAGGTGATATGATTGGATTAAGAGATTTGAGGCCTAATCTGTGGATTATCCACTTCATGGGTTATGAAGTCATGAAAGGACTTCTGCACTGGGTGATAATTGTAAGGAGGTAGGGTGTGACAGGAGGAAGTAAGTCACTGGAGTCTTGCCATGCGGGTTTATTTTTGTCCCTGGCACCTTGTTTGCTCTGTCAACTTTCTGCACACCATGAGTTGAGCATCTGTCCTCTGCCACGCCCTTCCACCATGCTGTTCTGCCTCATCTCAGCCCCGGAAAAATGGAGTCAGTTCTCCATGAACTGAGACCTCTGAAACTGTGAGCCGAAATAAACCATTCCTCCTCTAAGTTGTTCTTGTTGAAGAAAAGCTGTCTAACACAGTCTAGAAAAGAGGAGCTCCAATGTTTACAGTAGAAAAAAGTGATACACTTTTAAGGAGATGGAAATGCTGATGATCCTGATTTTGTTATTATACGTTGTATACATGTATCGAATTATCACACTTCATGAATATGTACACTTTAAAAAAATAAAATAGAACTATATAAGGAATTTTTTATAAACTTCTTTTAGCTAAAAGTAAAGTGTCACTTATTAGAACATTATTTTTCCTTAGTAAGTTACAAACATAGAATTCATAGTGAAACAGAAGGGAAGTATTTTCTAAGTGAATAAACTTATTATTATTTGTAGCATACAAAAGTGATACTGGCCTGGGCATGGTGGTTGGTGCACACCTATAATCCCAGGAGCTCAGGAAGCTGAATCAGGAGGATCACAAATTCAAAGCCAGCCTCAGCAACTCAGCAAGGTACTAAACAACTTAGCGAGACCCTGTCTCAAAAAAGAACAAGCAAATAAAAAAGGACTGGGGATGTGTCACAGTGGTTAAGTGTCACTGGATTCAATCCTCAGTACATAAAAAAGTGGTACTATATCTCCCTAAATGAAAACTACTAGGAATGCCACTGCTTTTGATATAAACTAAGTGAGTAGATAGAAGAATCATTTAGGACTAGGTATAATTCCTTATGTACAATCACGGTATCTTGAGAATGAACTGGTGCTTTTCATAACTGCTTTCAACCATATTATTACATTTTATCATCACATCTGGACAGGAATGATTATCCCATTTTAGAGAAGGAAATGTTTCTCAAAAAATTGAATATTATAACTTCGGTTTTTAAATTTTTTGCTGAATAAATAGCTTCAATTCCTGTTTATACTGGAATATTCTTTGTTTATTCATTTATTTAGATTTGAGAAAAGCACACCTATGTATATCATGATGCTTTAAAATATGTAGAAATTATTGAATGTCAAAATTGAGCTAATTAGCTTATGAATTAGCTAACATATTTATTTGTTATGGTAACATTTAAAAATCTACTATCTTAGCAATGTTCAAATGTAACATTGTTGTTAACTATCATCACCATGTTGTGCAGAGAATCCTTGAACTTGTTCCTCCTAACTGAAATTTTGTATCCTTTGACAGACATCACCTAAATACTACTTCCTTAGCCCTAGATGACTATCATTCTACTGTTTCTATGAGTTCATCTCTTCTAGATTCCACCAATTAAGCCTTATTCATATGTAAAATTCTGAGAAAATGAGAGCTATTTAGCAAACATCTTATAATGATTTAAAAATATAGTAAGAAAAATGGTTTTTAAATCTATGAAAAATGGGGGCTGGAGTGTTAAGTGTTAGGGCACTTGACTGACATGCACGAGTCAAACCCCAGCACCACGTACACAACTAAGTGTTGGAGCAGCGAAAGCCACATGAAAAACTAAATAAAATTGATTATCTCTTTCTCTCTCTCTCTCTCTCTTTCTCTCTCTCTCTCTCTCTCTGTCACTGTCCCTCTCTCTTTAAAAAATATGCATATGTATATATATGAAAAATGTTCAATATTAGTACATCATCGGCGAGATTCAAAATAAAACAACAGACATATTGCTTGTTGCTTTTCAGACAGGAAGAATTTAAAAAAAAAAACAACCAGATCAGTTGATGAGTCTTTGCAAAATAGGTATCTTATTGCTACTGAGAAAACCAGGCGGTACAACCGTTCCAGGGGGAATTCGGTAGTACATAACATTATAACCTTTCAGGACTGAAATCTCAGTCACAAGAAAAATCATCCTTGAAAATGAACTTCCAGGTGGTTATCCATGATCTGGTTTTTCCCCTTGATAACAAAATTTATATCCATTGGTTGCTAATATTTTGATAATGTTTTCCCCTCAACTGTATTTCTATATTCTTCTAATTAAAAAAAAAAGAAAAGAAAATGAACTTCCAGGGGCTGGAGCCGTGGCTCAGCGGTTTCGGCGCTTGCCTGGCAAGCACGAGGACCCGGGTTCAAATCCCAGCACAACGTACACAACTGAGTGTTAGAGCAACTAAGGCCATGTGAAAAACTAAATAAAGTTGTTTCTCTCTTTCTCTGTCTCTCTCACTGTCCCTCTCTTTATAAAAAAAAAAGAAAAGAAAAGAAAATGAACTTCCAAAAACCAAAAATACACATAGACAAGAATATTCACTGCAGCTTTGTTGTAAGTCCAAAATACCAGAAATACCATAAATGTCTATACATAGAAGAGTGGTTAAATAAATGATGCAACACTGGCTTAATGCAATGAAGATCTCTATGAACTGATATGGAGTCATCTCCAGGATATGCTACACAAATGAAAAGAAATCTAACTGTGCCACTTAAAGATGGCAAAGCAAGAGATTCCAAAAGCATGCATCACCAACAAAGGCAGTTAAAATACTGCAAAAACTGACAAAAGTAAGTTTTCAGAACTCTGGAAATTAACCCAAGGCTTGCAAAAATCCAAGGAGAATACATTCAAGAAGTCACTGAGTCCTTGATGGTGTTATAACTTACCCTGGTCCGCTGACCCTCCCATAGCTCCAGATTTTCCTTGAAAACTATCAGTCACACGATGACAGTATTTGTGAAAAACAGCAGCATAGCAGCCACTGGAGAGGGTATAATAGGTCTGGAGATAACCAAAAGCCCCATCCCTGAGAAATGTAGCTATTTAAATAAGCTGGCAACTTGCTGAAATGTTCCAGTGTCAGGGATCTTCTTTATTTGAGCTGCCTCCGAGCTTGTTCTGTGTTAATAAGCTTATCCCCAGGGCATTTGTCAAAAAAGCATTGAGAATTGTTTAAAATTGGGACTGCCTGAGGCTACATTACCAGTAAGTATTAACAAGGCTCATCAAAAACTTGAAAGGAAAAACTGGAGAAGGAGATGACCCTAGGGAGCTTTTAAAAACTTCCAACATGTTCCTGGGAATCTAGAAGACCACACACACGCATAAGGCTCTGTGCATGGCCATGGTTGTGTATATATTCAGTAAAGGTCCAAGAAGAACACAATCAGAGAATTGACATTGCCTCACTTCAAAGCTTACTATAAAGATAATCTTCAATATTGTGTGGAACTGATGAAAAATAGACAATCTATATTAACGAAGAGAACAGAGAACCCAGAAAGAATTCCACACAAATATAATGAATGAGTAAATGTAATTCAGTGAGAAATAGTAGTACAGCAATATGAAAAAGCCCACTCCCCAAATACTCATAAGAATGTAGATGCAGAACTTACACATTTCCCAGGAATTCCGTACATATAATGAGTATATTATAGAGTAAAATGTAAAACACAAGACTATAAAACTGCTAGAACAAGTTAAATAGCATGCTTGTATAATTAAGTAAAAAATGAACCAATTAAATTAAATTAAAAATAAAATTAAAAAAACAAGAGAAAAAGCTAGGTGACTGGATTTGCCAATGACTTTTTTTAAAGAGAGAGAGGCAATGAGAGAGAGAGAGAGGGAGAGAATCAATTTTATTTAGTTTTTCATGTGGCTTTCCTTGCTCTGATACTTCATTGTGTATGTGGTGCTGGGGTTCAAACACATACTCACGCATGCAAGGCAAGTGCTGTAACAGCTGAGCCACTGCTCCATCCCCTGCCGATGACTTCTTAGATACAAAACCAAAAGGACAATCTGTGAAAGACAAAATTAATAATTAAGACTTCATTGAAAATCCAAACTTCTGGGGCTGGAGCGGTGGCTCAGTGGTCACAGTGCTTGTGTGGCATGCGCAAGGATGTGGGTTCGAACCTCAGCACCATGTACACAATGAAGTGTCAGAGAAAAAAAGTCCACGCTGAGAAACTAAATTTAAAACTCAGTTCCCTCTTTCTATCCCTGTCCCTCTGTCTTTAAAAAGAAAACCTCAAAACTTCTGCTCTGTTAAAAAGAATGAAAAGAGGCCGGAGTAGTAGCTCAGCAGTTATGGCACTTGCCTGGCATGCGCGAGTACGCGGGTTCAAATCCCAGCACCCACGTACACAACTAAGTGTCAGAGCAAGGAAAGCCACGTGAAAAACTAAATAAGATTGATTCTCTCTGTCTCTCTCTCACTCACACTGTCCTTCTGTCTTACAAAAAAAAGAATGAAAAGAGAAAGCAAGGATGAGAAGAAAATTTTCATAAACATATATGTTATAAAGGACCTGTATCCAAAATATGAAGAAACCTTGAAACTCAGTGCTAAGAGAATAAGCCATTTAAAGATGGGCAGTAGATTGGAGCACACTCCTCAGCAAAGAAGATGTCCAGATGGCAAATAAGCATATGAAAATATGCTCTCTAACACATGCCAGCAGGAATTCACCTTCATTTTTAACAGCTAGTTTTGCTGGGTGGAAGTTTGTTACTTGATCAGATTTTTTTCTTTCAGCGCTGCCATTTTCCTCTATGGTTTCTCATGAGAAATCATCTATTAATGTGATGGGTTATTTCTCTTGCTGCTTCCAACAATTTGACTATGTTATATGTAGGTGTGGATTTCTTTGAGTTTCTCCTACCTGGAAGTCATTGAGCTCCTTGGAGTTGCAAATCTAATTTCGGAGGGTTTTGGCCGTTACCTTTTTGAAAATTCTCACTTCTCTGCTGTGGTTTAGATGTGTCCTCTCCAAAACTCAAGTGTTGCCAATGTGATGGTGTTGAGGTGGGTCCTTTAAGAGATTCCCGGGGTGGGGGGGAATTCTGGTTTAAAAACATATGCGTATCATATTGTTACTTTATATGCATTTATGATTGCACAATAACTCAACTCCTTATTTTAAAAAAAGAGAGATTTTAAATCATGAGGGATTCCCCTTCATAAATGGGATTAAGACCCTCATTTAAAAAAATGTTTTGGGGACTGGAGCGGTGGCTCAGTGGTTATGGTGCTTGCCTGGCCTATCTACTGGAGTACACAAGTTCAAACCCCACCACCACGTACACAGCGAAGTCTCAGAGCAAGGAGAGCCACATGAAAAACTAAATAAAACAAATTGATTCTCTCTCTCACTGTCCCTCTCTCTGTTTAAGAAAACATATTGCCCAACATTTGGCCCTTTGGTCCAACATGTGAAACAGAAATTGTCTCCCCTCCAGAGGATGCAGCATCAAGTTCATCATCTTGGAAATAGAGATCAGCCCTCACCAGACAACCAAACCTTCCAGCACATTGATCTTCGACTTTTCAGCCTCCAGAATTGTGAGATTAAAAAAAAATCTGTGTTTTATAAATTATCCAGTATGGCAGTCCATAATGGCAACACAAATGGACCCAGGCATATCTCTGTCTCCCTCTCTCTCTAACCTTCATTGTGGTGGCATTCTTGATTAGGTCCCACAGGTCTCTAAGTCTTTGTTAATTTTTTAAATTGTTTTTTTTTTCTGTTCCTCATACTGGATAATCACAATTGATCTGTTTTAAGGTTTACTGATTTTTTTTTCTGTCTGTTCAAATCCACTGTGGGACCACTTTAGTGAATTTTTAATTTTTTATTATATTTTTCTTTTTCCTTTTACTCTTTTTACGTTGTAGTGCCAAGGATCAAACCCAGGACCTCATGCATACTAGAGAAGCACTCTACCAGTGGGCTACAACCCCAGCCCTTCACTTGCTGTATTTTTCAACCCTAGAATTTTTATTCCTTTTTTATAATTTCTATTTTATTGATATTCTCATTTTGGTGAGACATCATTTTTATACTTCTTTTGGTTCTGTAAACATTGTTTTCCTTTAGTTATTAGAATTAATTTAAAATAATAGTTAATAATAGCTGATTTAAAATCTTTACCAAGTAAAACCAATCAATGTCTGTGCTTTCTCAGAAACACTTTCTGTTGACTAGGGATTTAGTTCAATCAATTTTCTCTATCAATTTCCTGTTTTCTGCTCTCTTCTTTTTTTTAAAGAGTGAATCAATTTTACTTAGTTTTTCACGTGGCTTTTGTTGCTCCAACACTTGGTTGTGTACATGGTGCTGGGGTTCGAACCCACATCCTCTCACATGCCAGGGAGGCAACATAACCACTGAACCACCACTCCAGCCCCTTCTGCTGTAATACTTATTATTTTCTTCTGATTCCTTTTGCCTTAGATTAATCTCTTTCTTTATTTTCCAGAAGTGAAAGATTAATTTATTGATTAAATTATTGATTTTAAATCTTATTTTATAACATTTATATTCAGTGCTCTAAATTTCCTCCTAAACACTACTTTCACTGCATCTGAAAAATTTTTATAATTGTATTTTCATTTTAATTTAATTCAAAATATGTTTTCATTTATCTTTAAACTTCTTGGCTCATGAGGGTTTTTTAATTCCATAGTTTATTTTCTGATTATTTTAAAAATTTCCAGCTTTCCATTATTGATTTATGTTTTAATTTCAGCATGGTCCAAGAAGATACTTTATATGATTTCTATTCCTTTACACATGGTAAGGTGCATTTTTTCTTGACCATATTATGATCTGTTTTAGTGAATGCTGCAGATGAGCTTCTGAAAGATGTCTAATTTGCCTTTGTTGGATAAAGTATTCCACAAATGTCAATCAGACACTGTCGACCGATAGTACTGTTCTAATCAACCATGTCCTTTCTGCTTTTCCACCTGCACGGTCTATCGATAGCTGATAAAGGAGTGAAGAAATCTATATCTGTATTTGTGGATTCTATTGCTCATTGCAGTTCTATCAGTTTGGGACTCACATATTTTGACACTCTTTTTGTTTTTTATTCTTGGAGAATTTATCCCTTTTATTATGTAATGTCCCCATTTATCCCTCATGATTTTCCCTGTTCACTTTGTCTTAAATTAATATATCTACTGCTGATTTCTTTCAATGAGCATACTATATCTTTTTTCCACCCTTGCATTATATCTATTTGTTGTTGTTGTTTTCAGGGCTGAGGGTCGAACTCGGGACCTTGCGCGTGCTAAGCAAGCACTCTGCCACTGAGCTAAATCCCCAACCCCATCTGTTTTTATTTAATATGAATTTCTTGTAGAAAATGGTCTTTGTCATTTAATTGACGTTTTAAGCTATTTGCATCTCAGTGCATATTGATACAGTTGGATTAACATCTCACATGTTTGTAACTGTTTGCTATTCATTGTCTTACTCCTTCTTTCTATATGTTTCTTCCATTGTTTTTCTGCCTTCTCTGGGTTGAACCAAGTGTTTGGTGATTCCGTTTACTTTCCTCTCTTACATATCAAGTATACTTCTTAGTTTGCTATTTTTTGGTGTTTTTTGTGAAGTTTGCTATATATATTTACAACGAATCTAAGCCCACTTTTGAATAACTCTATACCATTGCTCAGGTATTTCTTTTGCCCATGGCAGAGTATTACCAATCCTTTTTTACCTTCCTTATTAAGAATGCTGTCAGTCATTCACTTATCCATAAACTATAATCATCTGATATATTGGTGCTGTTACTATTTTAACAAACCAGTGTCTATTAGATCAATTAAAAAAGAAAGATAAGGGATTTTATGTTACCTTCATTATTCCTTCTGTAATGTTCTTCCGTATTTGAATGCAGAATTAAGCTGCCAACCTATACCACTTTAATTTCCCTGAAGAGCATCTTTTGTCTACTTTTCCAATTTTTATAGATTGAACGAGAATTATTTCCTGTCTTAAAGGTGCAAAGTATGCTTTTATTAGCCCCCCTTTTGTCTCCAATCCTTCCTCCCTTCTCCCCTTCTCTTTTCTTTACTAGATTTCTTTTAACATCTTTTAATATCTCTTGTAAGGTGGGTGTACAAGTAACAAATTCCCTCAATTTATGCTTGCCTGAGAAAGTCTATTTCTGCTTCACTTTTTTTTTGACATTGGGGATTGAACCCAAGAGTGCTCTAACACTGAGCTACATCCTGAGACCATTTTATTTTATTTTGAGACTGGGTCTCACTATGTTGCAGAAGCTGGCCTCAAACTTGTGATCCTCCTGCTTCAGCTTCCCATCACTTGGATTACAGGCCTGCACCACCATGTTTGGCTCTCCTTTAGCTTTTTTTTATTATTGAGAGATTTATTATAGAACAATCATACACATTTTTAACAAAATTATAGGATGTGTATAGATTCTGGATATTAGAATTACCCCCAGGTCTCCTTTAGCTTAAAAAGGTAATTTCACTTGATACAGAATTCTAGCCTCCTACTGGAGTAGTATCTATATTTTAATCAGGATGGCAGTTACACAGATGTGTGAGGTGTGTGTGTGTGTGTGTCTGTGTGCCTGTGTATTAAAAATTTGCAAGCTGTCAATTTACACTATATAAATTATATTTCCAAAGTGCAAGCAAAAAGTTTCCACTTTTGTTTTCCTGTTAAATAACAGGAAATAACTTCTCTGCTTGCATTTTTTAATCCTTTGATTGTGGAGACTTAAGCTTACCAGGAGGCAGATTCTCTTGGAGGACATTAGCAAAACTGGCCCTTCAGTTGTCAACAGAGGCCTTGCTTTGTCCCAGGGAGAACTACGCAGCACCTTAAACTTGAATGCAGAGAAATAGCTCTTGCCTTGATCACCGCAAACAGTTGTGATAAACCAGAGATGTATGTTTGAGGCTTCTTGACTTTGAGGGCTGGAGAGAAATGGAGTAAGGGAGACCGGGGCAGAGAAAAGTATTTCTAGGTGGTATATGAACTGAGAAGGCCTTCCTGCCCTGCTGTTTGTTCCTGTGGGGGTGATTATGGGTGGGTGAGGGTGCTGTGGGAATGCAGTTTGGGGAAGATGAGCCAAAGTGAGTGCCACAGCTGTTTTGGTGAGACCATGACTCTGGGTGTGAGCAGTGCTGCCAACGTGGGGAACAAAGTTGCAATTAAGGCAGATAGTTTTGCTTGTCTCCCATCTCCTTTCAGAAATCTACACCCCTTAAATACTGGAGAATCATAGTTCATAGCATTAGGACACAGCAACCTTGGTTTCAGCACTGACAATCTCTCCCAGAACAGCTCTTTGTGTGAAGGTGAAAAGGAAGAACATGGAAAAAGCGGGGTGCTAGTTTGTAAGTGTATCAGTAAGCATTCTTTCGAACTGTCTGGAAATATCTGACAGGAATTTTACTGGGGGTGGCAGGCAGCCTGGGGTCCAGCAGTCATGGTGGTGGGACTTGGAACACTAACTTGGGCACTGAAAGTTAAGATGGCTGGACACAGTGGTGTATACCTGTAATTCCATCCCAGCTACTTGGGAGTCTCAGGTAAGAGGATGGCAAGTTAAAGGCCAGCCTGCGCAACTTAGCAAGACCCTGTCTCAAAATAATAAATAAAAAGGGCTGATTATATAGCTCAGTGATAGAGCACCCTTGGGTACAACCTCCAGGATCACAAAAAAAAGTTAAGATGACTTCAATCTGTACTGACAGTAGGGCAAAGCCTAGCTAAGACAACTATATGTATAACTCTGGGCATCTGTGTATATGTGCATGTGTTAAACATGCATACCTTTTTTAAAAAATGATGTCCCACTGTATATTATGTTGAATCCACTTTGATTTGTACAGAGAGAATTTTCTCATCATTATCTTCTGAAACATTTTTTAAGTTCAGGGTCCTTGCCCAGGGACTGGGGTCTGGCCACCCACCTCCCACTAGGCCTGTCACATATCACTGCTGTGTCTCCCCTCACTCATGTGTCTCACAGGCTTTCTTACTTGACCCCAGCAGCCTCTGGGGTCGTGACAGTATTTGGGGCCTGACTTTCTTCCTTCCACTGGGGTAAGGAGAATCTTGCTTCCAGAAGCTACGACAGGAAGGAAAGGTGCACAAATCCAAGAGCTGGCAGCTCAGGGCAGCCCATCAGAGCACTAGTGAGAACACACCCATCCCAATGCCCATGCCCGATGGGCCTTCCCAGCCCACCACCTCTCCAGTTTGCTAATTGAAAGAAATGAGGTGATAGGAAGCCCCACAGCAAGCTTGTGCAGGGGTGGAATTGCACCCAGGACTTTGGATTCCCCAAGGGCAATGCCCTCCCACCCCCAAGTTCGAGCCCTTCCCACAAATAACTCTGGTAGAAGAAATGAATTTACCAAGAAACCACACATTAAAGCCACAAAACCACATTTTATTTAATTGCTACCACAAATGCAGAATAGAATTAAGGCAGTATAAGACATTTCCACTTATCCTTACCAGCTTTTGTACTGTAAACTTGGCTTAAAGTGTCAATTTGAATCAACTGAAACTTTTATTAAACAGTTTTTTTTCCCTTGGATTCTAGAGGAAAACCATTCCCTGGGCTGTCGAGTGTGCTGATTCAAAACGACTACAACTTCACACTGTGCACTTTTGAACCTCAGCACTTCTGAACCTCAGTATTGGGACTGACCGGTTTGGCCATCTCTTCCTCCTCAGCCCTGTCCCCAGCCAGGTGGGTCAGAGGGACAAGCCTTTTGGAGAAACACTCATTTTTCATCGCAACAGCATACTCCACTCACTTCTGGCTACCAGTTATGACTTCAAATTCCCCTTGCAATGAAAAAGGAAACGTAAAAACTGATTGTGTGAAAATGCCAGGCTGTTTTAAAAAATCTCCAAGGTAAAAGGCAGTTATGAATTATAAAAACATGATATAATTGATATTAGCAAACATAAGTTTGGAGTTTAGAAGAAAAGATTAGTGACAGATGGATTTGTTTCTGTGGAAACACATGAAAGAAAATCCTGACACACACCAAAAAAAGTAAATAACTAAAAGCAGGGTAAAAACATCTCATCATTTGCAACTGTGTTTGACTATGAAAATCAGCACCACCGTTGTTTGAATTTTCACAAAATGCAAATGACTTGGTGTGATCATCTCTTTCCTTTTTTCACTTGATCTCATAGGCATACAATTTTATTTTAATAAGAACTTATATTGTAACCTTCAAATATCGATCATATTATGTTGCCGAAATTTAGAAAAGAAACTTTCAAGTGCTTTCACTTTATTGTAACTTCTTTTCTGACTGCCATTAAAAATACAGCAAAGAGGTAAAAACATAAAGCTGCGCAGTCACAGTCACTTTACAGAAGTCTTCACAGAGACACACCTTTACCATTGCGCATGCACTCCTCCCCCACCCCAGGGGAGCGGGAGAAGAAAGCCAGAATAAGGCAGAGGAAATGCAGAATGGGGAGAAGGGGGAAGGGAATGGGGAAAAATCAAAGTCTAATGTTTCAGGGATCACTGAGGGCTGAAAGTCAACCGCAGGAAGAAAGAGAGGCTGGGAACAACAGATGCTGAACTCCTGGGAAATTTGATCTCTAAGATAGCAAGCACACACATACACACTCGCACCAGTTTTTTTCAGTACACGATATCAAGGACACATATGCCGGAAAGGTGGATGTAGCTTACACAAGTCCATGTGTCAGTGTCTGTCTGTGTATGGATGCAGTAAACATATCTCACTTTGGATTACATATGCAGAACAAACTGGACCACTGGTTGGCCACCCATAAGAGCACTATTTACACAGACATTTCATCAGAATCATCCTCAACATCAATAACTACAACATCCTGATAATCATTGGTGGCAGGAGTGACTACAGTAGGGTCAGGGAGGTCAGCAGCAGGGGTAGGCTTCAGTTGGCTGGCAGCAGGCTCAGGGGACACAGTGGTAGGGCTGGAAGCAGACTCAGGGAAATTAGTGATGTCAGACTCAAGGTGGCTCTTGGTGATGATCTCAGGGCAGGGGGAGGCAGACATCTCAGGGAGGCTGGTGGTGGCAGGCTCAAGGTAGTCAGCAGTGGTGGACTCAGGACGGGTGGTAGTAGGCTTGACATGATGAGTGGTGGCTCTAGGGTGGCTAGTAGCAGGGATGAAGGCAGACTTGGAGTGGCTGACAGCAGAGACGTAGTGACCGGTGGCAAACTTGGAAGCAGGCTTGAAATGAACAGAGTCACCCTTGAAGTGGACAGAGGCAGGCTTGAAGTGGACAGATTCAGCCTTGAAGTGGACAGAGGCAGGCTTAGGGTAGACAGTGGCAGACTTGGGGTGGCCAGAAGCAGGCTTGGAGTGGCCAGAGGGAGACTTGGGGTGGCCAGAGACAGACTTGAGGTGGCTGGAGACAGATTTGGGGTGGCCAGAAGCAGCTTTGCGGTAGGCAGAGGCAGACCTGGAATGGGGCTTGGGGTGGCCAGAGGCACGAATGGGGTGGCCAGATACAACACCACCAGGCAGTGGAACATTCCGGACATTCATCGGGGTTTCTTCCACAGCAGGACAGGCATGGGCACGCTCTTGTTCACGGGCTTGGTCACGAGCACGGGCACGGGCACGAGCCAGGGCACGGGCCTCCCTCGTCTCACGAATGTCAGTGATGATGCCAGAGAGGAACAGGATAGGGTGCCGCATAGCATGGAAGATGGTCCAGTATTCTCGTCGGAAATTCTCATTGAGGAGCCCGTAGATGACAGCGTTGAGGCAGCTATTGAAGTAGGCTATGAAGTAGGCTGCAAGATAAAGCCAGTTGGGGATCTTGCCTGCCATCTCTTTTGGACTGACAGCCACCAACACAGTGAGCACGTTGATAGGACACCAGCACACTGCAAAAAGGAGGAAGATCACAAACATGGTTAGAAAATTGCGAACCTCAGCAAGTTGGTTGTCAGGATTCTGTCCAGCTGGGTCACGGGCTGCCAGCACTTTCCTCCAGATTCTCACGTAGCAGAAACCAACTATGAGGAGAGGGAGGACGAAGTGGATGCAAACGACGGTCACAGCGAAGACAGGGTTGTTCAGATAGTTGAAGATGCAGGTGTAGGTGCGAGGATCATACTCGATGGTGCCAATGTACATGTTGGGCAGGACAGCCAGGACGGTCATGATCCAGGTCACAACCAGGTAGATGCAGGTATTGCGCACACTGAAGATCCGTTCATACTGGAGGCTGTGGCAGATGTAGCAGTAACGATTGATGGCGATGGCCATGATGTTGAAGATGGAACCAACCACACTCAGCCCTGTGACGAACCCGACCATCTGGCACTGGAGCTGGCTCAGATCCCAGCCTCCGATGGACATGGCATGCAGCATCAGAGGGTAGGGGTAGATGGCCACCAGCATGTCAGCCATGGAGAGGCTGACCACAAAGATGTTGCCTGGAAAACATATAAGGGGAGGGACAAAGGGGGAAAGACAGAGAAGAATAAATGGTTAAAGTGTGGAAATCTATGTATTTAAGGTGGATGGAAAGCCAATGGTATTGGTGAAAATTAAGACTTCTAGAACTCTTTTTAAAGAAATGCAGCCATATTTTTATTTTACAAGCAGATCCCAGGTGATTCTGATGCATATCCAGGTTTGGGAGACCTGTCCTTTGCCCACCTTTTTCCTTTCAGTGTCATCTCTGCTCTGGGGGAAAAAAAGTGAACATAAAACAGAAACAATAGCACAAAAGCATCGTGAGGAGGCAGTCACGGTGAGATCATTTTAGAGAAAAACAAATGTAAACTTTTTCCACACCTGGGAAGGAGGGGTGAAGGAGGAGAAAGTAGATGGGAGCTAGATGGAGTTGTCCTTAGGAAACAACTAAGGTGGGGCAAGGAGACTGCAGGGGTGTGGATAGTCTCCAGCTATTATTATTAATTAATAACAATTATTGTTATTATTAGCCCTCTCACTTCTGTAGCTCAGCACTAAATTTATAATAAAAACATCTAAAGAGAATATTCTGATAAAGGTCATTAAAGACCGTTTTCTTAATCATTGTTATTCAAATGTATTTCACAATAGTCAAAAACTGAGCCCAAATACTTACCATTTCCCAGGTAACCTAAGAGTAAAACCTGAGGGGAAACCCTGTAAAATTTAGTCTGAGGTCAAAGAAATGGAGAGCGGTCGGAGGGTAGAGAAAAACCCGACCGCGCTGGCTCGCAGAGCTCAGAACAAGCCGGTTCAGCGCCCTGCACAAGCTCCCGGCCCCTGGCACTGAGCTTTATTGGAGCCTGAGGGCTAAAGAGAAAATTGAAGGGGATCCCCCCCACACCGCCCCATTCCCCGTTTGTAGGGCAGAGGTGGGAATTTTTTGGAAAACCTTTTGCAAAAAGAAGAGGCCAAGTGCAAGCGCAAAGCCTTCTTTTTTTGGAAACACCTCATTGCTAATTAGCTTTGGTTTGGCAAAACATTACACTTCATCTTGAACTGAGAGAAAACACGGCTTTTTAAAAGGGCAAAGGTATGGCTCTTTCTGCCTCCTTCTGCCCGCACTGCCAAGACTTGGTCTCGGCTTTTTCCACTGAAAAGCTTCTTTCTAGGGTTTTCCCTCAAAGTACTGAATTTGGGAAAGAAAAGTGGGAAAGAGTGGGAAAGACAAGGCAAAGCTTTAAAAACAAAACGACCACAATCATAAAAAAGTTTATTTGAATTATAGGAGGAAAGGAAAGAAGGAGAAAAGTAAAGGAAAGAAGAAAAGCAAAGAAAACGGGTTTTGTAGTTGGCTCCCGGGACTCCGTGAGTCGGCATGGTGAGGCTGCACCGTGGCGGTAAAGGTGAGGTCCAAGCCGTTGCCCCACGCCTCTGGGGGTACCTAGCAGAAATCCGACACACCCACCAGATTTCGAAAGAAAACTTTTAAAGACTGCGCGTCCGTCACTGAGTTTCGAAAGTTTTGCGGTGTTACTCCTTGTCCTAGCAAAGTAATTCCCCAGACCCGAGACTCTCCGATCCCCCGCGTCCGGCCCGCTCGACCCTGGTAGGTCTGCCACCCCCGTAGACTCCCCTGCTCCCCTCCACCCAAGCCGACAGAGACCTTGGCGGCTGAGACCCTGGGCGTCACCCTCTCCCTCCCCACCGCCAGAGCGCAGAGTTTGGGCCCCTCGCCACTCCCCCCTTCCCTCCAGAGCCTTCCCCCCGCCCAACCTGAAAACCGGGCTTGCTGCTTCGCAGTGTCGGCCGCCCCCACCCACGGCACAAATCGCAGCACCCAGCATCCTCCCGCACCGAACCCAGCACCACTCGATGCTGCCCCCTCCTCTCTGCACTAGCTGGAAGCGAGAGAAATCCCGCTCGTTCGTTGCTCTCAGACCCCAGCGCTCTGAGGTCTGAGTCCCTCACCTTCCGGCTGAACCTCTCCGAACACCCTGATGCGGATCACTACCTGGTTTTCCTGCCTTCTATTCCACCACCCCATCCCCGGGACTGAGCTGCGGAACCTCTCCACCGCCCCACCCCGCGATCCCCAGCACCCCGCTTACAAACCTCATGGATCTCCGCTGTCGCCGCCGTAGCTGCCGCCACCTGCAGCGCCAGCCAGCCGCGCGCCTCTCTCCGTGTACGCCCTGGGAGGCGCGGACCGAGCTCGGCTCCAGCGGGGTCAGAACTCCCGGCTCGATACTAGGGCGCGGTGTTCTGCGCTCTGCCGCCCAGGAGCCGCGCAGCAGCCCCGGGGCCGCGGCGAGCGCGGTCTCCACTGGGCTTGGGCGCGACCGTGGCGTTGCGCTTCTGTCAGCGCCGCCGCGGCCGCTGCAAACTTAACTTTCTCAAAGCGGGTTGCAACACCGCTGCTCCCTCCTCGTCAATTTGGCCGGAGATGCCTCTGCGCAGCCACCCTAGCCTTGTCAGGCTCGGCTGGCTGTCCCCAGGCGGCCACCAGACCTTCCGCTCGGGTGCCAACTCTCTCCGTACCGGTCCCCGGTACAGGAGAGACGGGACAGGATTCAGCCGGCTTCCCGAGCACCGCGGGACCTCGGGCTTTGCTCGCAGAGGTCCTCAGCTAATTGTCCGAAGTTCCCCAGGCTTGAGAAGCTCTAAATTTGCGGGCCCAGCCAACATCACCCACCCCATCCCCAGGTTGGGGGGAAATTTGGGAGTAGGGGTGTTCAGTATGAGGGATTTTCTATTCAAGGTGCCCAAACTAACACCGTAGGGGTTCTAAGTTGCTGCACACTGGGTAGGGAGAGGAATGAATGCTTACCAGAATTGCGCAGTTTCTTGTTCTTCGACACCGCCAAAATGACCATGGAGTTACCGATCAGGTCTACCACGATGGTGATAACCATCGCGCAGAACATGAACATGATCAGAGCCGGTGGGTAGTCAGGTTGTGGCAGCTTACAGCCAATACAGCCATAAGGAGTGGGAACAGCCAGGGTAGGCCCCAAGTTGCTCATGGTGACCGTAAAGCCCTCCCAGCACGCTCAGGAGTAGCAGTCGGGTCCAGACTGTAAACACCTGCGCAGTCACCGGGAGCTCCAGGAAAGCGTGCCTGCCTCTCCGAGACTCAGAGAGCAAATGACAGCCTCCCGCCCCTTTCCGATGAGCTTTTAAAGCCTCTAGAGGCAGCTAGCCCCACCCCTAATCCCTCCCCCTGACCAATCAGAACTCTTTGACCACCCCCCAGCCTTAGTCACCACTTATTCTTGGACGAATCCACAGAAAGGTGTCGTCTTGCTTCCGACTGCCTTGTTTGTGCTTCCCCTCTCTCCTGCTCCCCCCTCCCTAGGCCCTTAGGTACCTTGTGTCGTGACTAACTCAGAGTCCACCAACCCCTCCCTAACAGCCACTGCAGATCCGTTTCTAGCAAGTTGTTTTCCTTCCCCCTCCAACACAAACACTTGGCAAAGAGATGTAGATTGAAGAGTGGGGTCTTGTGGTCCTTCTTGGGGTCTAGTGACAGCCCAAGCCAGTCTGCAGCCTTTACTGGGTCCTGGGAAACAGCCCGTGGACCCTTGAATCCTAAATCTTCACCACTACATTCTGTGTAACTGGTTAATCCCACTACCAACGCTCTCGCCAGTCCACAGCCTTCAGCACCCCGTGGGGAACAGACGACAGCTGATGGGGGCTCCTACTCCAAATAGGGATTTCTACTCTCTAGGGAACTTGTCTTATTTGGCTCCCTTAGCTGAAGCAGCGATTAGCTGCTATGCAGTCCGGAGGATCTTGCACTCTCCCTAAAAAAACATACCCTGTGCCCTACTCTGTAAGCGGGGAGTGGGTCTGCACCCTGAGAGGTAGAGCAGGCAGCCAGAAGCCACTTGGTCCCCAGCGAGTGAGAGCGAGGACCTCATCCCTTTCAGCTGCTGGCACCCGGCAGCGGGAGTTCAGAGGCTGCTTTGGGATCAGGTAAAAAGGACGTGAAAACCCTTTTCTTAGGCTGCTGTTCTTTGAAGAAACCCGCAGTGAGCGGCTCCGCTTCTTTTACCCCAAGCCCGGTGCCCTGCACTTTCTACTGGGTAGCGCGGGGCTGTCAGGCTGAGCTAGCTGCGCTGCAGCGGCGGAAAAGTGAGCCGAAGTGCCCCGCGGGGCAGCCCAGTAGCCGCGGGCGGATCGGCGCGGGCCCCCTCCAGTCAAGACTCTTAGATTTTCTCCCTTGTCCTGCTCTGCCGGTTGGGGCTGGGGGAGTCTCTCATTTCCATCCCTTCGGTGTCGGGCTGACCCCCACACCGCGCATCTCCCTTCCCAGATGTCAGGGTTCTCTGCCTTGCTCCCGAGATCCCGAAGCTCTCCCGCCACGCGAAATCCTAATGTTTTGGCTAAACGAAAGGTGTACGATTATGACACTGGGTCCCTCAACAACCTTGGTCACAGGAGCGGATTTCTGCGAACTACTAAAAGTTACGGCTCTTGTTTGTAACTCCCCGCTTCCGAAACCTCCCAGGAAATCTCTGCGAACACCTTGAAACTTGTTCCACACCAGCGGTGTTGCTGCAGTTGCGGAGAGGGGTTGCAGTGGGCGGGAGCGCCATCGTCTGGACACAGAGGCCCCCCTGACCCGGGTAAGGAGGGGACCGACACGGGGGGTGGGGAGGGTCTGGGGATCAGTTCGGCGCCGGATTTCAACACTAAAACCTGTAACGGAAAAACACACACTACTGAAAACTAAAATTGCACACTCTTGAGCCAAGAAAAAAAAAACCCTAAGTGAAAACGTGTTCCCTAGCTTAAAGAGGAAGCCCCCACTCACACCTTGCTCTCGCTAACGAGAGCAGAAATTGGGCGCGCGAATTACAATGTTCCGCCAGGAGCCTTTTCATATTCATTTTCTCCCCGCTGCTCGCGGGCTGCCGCTGCGTCCCGGGCCGCGCTCTCCCACAGCGCGACTCTAGTGAGATTTTCTCGTAAATGCAGCCCTAGATCCAGCTTTGCTGTGCTTCCTACCCTACCGTGAGCCTGGAGAAGAGGCCAACAGCCCAAAGCCAGTCCACACCACTGATCATTTTGTAGGACCTACAATAGTTTGATTCCCTCACGGTTTGGATCCTTTCACTTGTGAGAAGGAGCGGTTTTGAATTCAAATAAACTAAATAAAATCGAAGGGATAAAAAGATAGGAGCATTCCAACAACTGAAGTCACTTGATCCCCCCCTCCACTCCAAACCCGTAAGGAGAGGCGGCGATCAGAAGCATTTGTATATTCCAGTGTGCCGTGCTTCTGAGCTGAAGTAGCCCTTCATCTGGCAGAGTCCCCTGGCACACGGAGTTGCCAGTGAAATGGTCTGAGCTTCCCTGGCATTGAGGAGTACACAAGTGAGATGACCCCCTACCGCCTGCCCCTGTTTGGACACTACTTCCTCAGGACATCTTGGGACTTAAAATTTTCAATACCAAGAGGCAAATATTTTAATAACCTAAGGGGAAACAATTTTGTATCTGCTTAAATTAATTTTATTTTAATGAACTAGTTTTTAACACGCAGGGTGTGTGAGAGAGATAATTTTTATTTTTCATCTGGTTTTTGTTTCTCCTCCACTTAATTGTGTGTGTAGTACCAGGGATTGAACCTGCATCCTTGCACATTGCAGGCAATGGTTCTACCACTGAGCCACCTCTCCAGCCCCTGAACTGGTGTTAATAAAGAGTTATTGAATCTGTCATGTGGGAACATATGAGAGAGAGAATTAGGCCCTCTTTGAGAGGGTAGGACAAATATCATGTACAATAAACTCAATTACTTTGCAACCGTTAAAGGGAAGTCCTTTATTGGGCATAGTGCAGCATTTGGTTGAAGATTTGAAAGATTTTTAAATTACATCCCTTTCTAAAAGACCTGCTGAGAAGCCCAAATACAGGAGACCTAAGATGTTCCCTGAAGAATGAGAGAGCAAGTGGCACTTTCTGCTCAGGAATAGGTGACCTATCTGTGCACTTGAGGATGCCATCTGCACTTTTTAGAGCTCTGATCAGGGTGACAATAATGGAAGGCTGCCCCTCAGCAGGTCTTCTCATTCTCAGTTTTCTCTCAAGCACTATAATAATATCTTGCCTATAATAAGTTAGTGTAGTGGGTTTATTTTATTTTTTGCTTCTGTTTTTTGGTTTGTACGTTTTGTTTTGTTTTTTATTTTGGTTTTGTTACCAGGGATTGAACTCCAGGGGTGCGTGACCAGTGAGCCTCATCCTTGTTTTGACACAGATTCTCCCTAAGTTGTTTAGGACCTCACCAGATTGCTGAGCCTGGCTTTGAACTTGCTATTCTACTCCCTCAGTCTCCAGAGTCGCTGGGATTATACGCAAGCACACCCGTGGATCACTAGTGAGTGTAGTTTTGTTTTATTTTCTTTTCTTTTGTTTTATTTTCTTTTATTATTTTATTTAATTCAGAATCACTTTACCACTGAATTACATTCCCAGAATTTTTTTATTTTTTATTTTGAGACAGGCTCTCACTAAGTTGCTGAGGGCCTCGCTTACTTGCTGAGGATAGTTTTGACTCGCCATCCTCCTGCCTCAGCCTGCCGGTCATTGGGATTACAGGCTTGCACCACCATACCCAACTAGTGAGTGTAATTGTAAATAAGCATTTTATTGTTTTCTAAATACATCAAGGATGTATTTTCTCACAACAATGTCATTAAACAGAAAGGGAAATTGAGACCTAGAGTGGTGAAAGAACTTGCCCAAAATCATGCCAAGGCTAGTAGAGGAGGTCTGGCTTAGATACAGGCTCAATTCCTGCTCAGCTTTGAACCCTGCTCCCTGAGCCCAGCTTCACAGGTGGTGTTTTTCTCAGGGATTTCGATCAGGTATTTGCTGCATTCTTATGTTTGCTTTGTATTTGCTATTTGTTGTTATTGGGATGTAACTTCCATACCAATAACACTCACCCTTTAAAATGTATACTTCACTTTGTTCTTTTTTTTTTCAGTATATTCACAAAGTTACATACCATCACTACTATCAAACTTCAGAACATTTCCAACATCCCAGAAAGAAACCCCAGAACCATTAGTAGTCATTCGCCACTCCCCTCCACCAGTCTCCCCTCTCTTACCGATTGCAAATCTGTACTCTGTCTCTGTTGGACTTGCTATATGAACATTTCATATAAATGAAGCCATAAGATCTTTGGCCTTTTGTGTATGACTTCTTTCTCTTAGCACATTTCAGGGTTCACAGATGTAGAGGCATAAATCTGCATTTCATTCCTTTTTATGGCTGAATGATATTCCATTAGCGTGCTAGAGCAGTTTTTATTTATCTATCCACCCATCCATTGACAAACACTTGAATTTTTTGCATTTTTTTGCTATTTATTATGAGAAATGCAGCTAGGAACATTTTAGGTTCTCTTTTAGTCCCAAATGACCCTGGTCCAAGATAGATAAGCAGAGGGCTTCTTAGTGCTTCTTCTGTTCTCCACTTGTTAGACCTGCACAGACAAACCTCTCTCAGGCACTCCAACTTCTTCTGGCCAAAGTTTCTCTGAAAATACTGAATCATTTGCTAAAGTTACATTACATCACTGAGTGATGCTTTAATATATAAAACTGACAAAACGAGGACAGGGGTTCTTGGGGACATCAGAGACTGCACCCAACTGGCTCAGGCCCCAAGCCTACTGCCTCTAGGCTCTAATTCCTCGCAGATGTCACCCAATGGACACTCCTGAACATTGAGGCCACCAAGAGTGTGGGACATATAGATTGACTTACTTTTCACTGTTCTTCTCACCCAGATGATTCCCTGACACACTGTGTGTCTTTCCCACAAGAAAGGGCAATCGTAGGTCTCAGCATCAGAAGGAAAGTGTGGAGGCTGGCTGTCCCAGAGACAGGTCAGACTCCATGTCCAGCGGCAGGCATGCTGGGTATTAGTGGAGCAAGAAGCCAGCCCAGCCCAAGGGAGTTCTGGTTCAAGACTGAGGTTAGGGCTAGGACTCCAAGAGTAAGGCAGAAGTCTCAAAGGAGCTGAGTAGGGATTTGGGAGAGAATCAAGTCACTGAAAATAAGAGTCAATCATGTCATGGTGTCAGCCAACTCAAGAACAGTTTGGGACAAGGGCTGGGTTTTTTCATAATCAGACTGTGTCTGGTCACATTACTTTACCGACTTTGAAACATTATTCACATTTGTTAAATGAATGGAGAGAATGATTGTCCTCTCCAAATCCTCTGCGCTTAATTCATCATGGTTAGAACCTCTTTATCTTCTCCCTGTGCTTGAGTCATTAGAGAGGACAGGACACATCCATTTCCTTTAGTGCAATCAGGGACACGCCAAAATAATTAGCAGCAGGTATTTCCAGGATCTTAATGCCTGATAGACTACGGGTTAGGTGGTTCAAATCAAAGGGTGACCAGGGACAGAAGCAACACATTAATTACCTGTAGTGACACTTGGACTCTCTTCCCCCTGTACAATTTACCTGGTAATTAGATCTTAATGAATAATATCCATTTTCTTACCTTCTCATTCTGGCCAAGCACAATCACCCATGAATTTAAAGACTGTTCCTTTTCTTGATCATCCTCATAACTTCTGCTGCATCAAGCCCCCTACAATTTGCTGTGGGTCATTTTTTTGCAATAATCCCCCTACCATTTGTTGTCAGTTCATTCTACTGCAATATACAGGACACCAGTGCCAATCAGGGCCCAAACTGGTCCTGTTTCTCTCCAGCTTTAATAACTGCTAGCATGGACCTATGTGTGCTTTTAGATGCTAGACTGTTTTCAGGGCTTAGCTCATATAACCTCCCTTAGTCCTAACAATAGCCTTATGAGATTGGCACAATTATTATCCTTCTTTGCAGATTAGGAAACAGGCCCAGAGAAGTTAAGTCACTTGCTGCAGGTCACACAGCACAAAATTTGAAAACTAGTGTGCCAGCAACCAGGTATAGCCTGCAAATACCAGTGCAGTATAGTGTTTATGGCATGAACTCAGGAGCCAGACTGCCCATGTTAGCTTCCAGGAATACTTAAGAGGAAATTCAGATTTCTAGGATTTCCCACAATGATTCTCATTCTGAAGGTCTGTGGCAGGGCACCGGAAACTCTGTGCTTCCCAGAGGGCTCAGATGATTCTGATGCAGGTGGCCCAGAGAGCCTTCTTGGAGCAACCCTGCTGTTATGCTATCTGCTCATAGCCCCTTGGTCATGACAGGTCCCCTGGTCTTTCACTCAGTGACTCAGGCCTGATGGTGCAGCCCTACTGGGACTTTATACAGTTGTTCCAGTTCATAGGTTCTGGCTTTGATTCTCACACTAAATCCCACCCTGTGTCTTAGTTGTGGTCATGAGATTCCCACCCAATACTTAACAATAACCAGTGCAGTTCTGTGAAATGGAACACGTTGCTCTCCCAGAGAGCTGAGGTCTAACCTCAACACCTACCTATTGCAGACTCACCTGATGATCTGCCCATGTAGGTAGCCTGAGTTAGTAAACAAAAATACAGGACACACAGCCAAATTTAAATTTCAACTAAAATCTTAGTAGAAGTACATCCCATGCAATATTTGGACATGCTTATACTAAAAAAAATTTATTATTTATCAGAAATTTAAATTTAATCAGGCACTCTGTATTCAATCTGGCTTTTTATTTAAACCTTGGATTGAACTCACAGGTGCTTAACCACCAAGCCACACCCCAGTCATTTTTGTTTATTTATTTATTCTTTTTATTTTGAGACAGAGTCTCGCTAAGTTGCTTAGAGCCTCGCTAAGTTGCTGAGGCTGGCTTGGAACTTGTGATCCTCCTGCGTCAGCCTCCCAAGCCACTGGGATTGCAGGCATGCACAACATCTTCTGGTAATTATAACTGAGGGCTGCCCGTGGCTGATCCTAAATGAGTCACGTGTAAGAATTTGGCATTGATTATCTAAAGGGATTTCTTTCCTTTCATTATCCTTTTACCCCTAAAAGGGAATCAATTGGCTCTGGGGAGCAGGGACACCTGATCCAGGACTGGAGGAGCCCAGCTGTGTCTCTGGTAGATATTGACTCAGCATGTTTCTTTCTTTCACCAGCCTCCCCTATTTGCTCAGGAGATTCATGACCCATCCTTAAATATACACCTGCCTCCCATTTGTCTGATATATACTGCACTGTACAACTGTACCTGTGTGTAGCTGTTTGAAGGTAAATGGGCCCCTGGCATTCCGAGGCATGTACACTTCCATATTTTGATTTCAACCTCATATTTGAAACCACCGTGTGCTTTCTACCCATGGCATCTTATAAATATGGTGAGTCTCACAGATCCTCAATTTAAGTCACTCTGGAGACAGCATTTGGAGATTCCTTCCCTGGACTACCCCACATGAATTTTATATATCCTATGTAACATATTTTCCAAGTCACACTATCTCAAAGGTACCTCCTGATAAACTTCCACCAAGCTATTTTTACATGATGTTATATCAGAACGCAATCAGAAAAGTTTGCTTCCATTGAAATGGCTTTGCACCTCTCCTAGTGCAACGTGAGTGTCTTGCATTACTTCTGTATGTTCCCCAAGCTGAGGTTGTCCCTGGAGTGCAAGGTGGGGATTATGTGTAGCACCCCTTCCTCAACCAGGGTGTGCAGAAGGGGGATGAGAGTGGTGCTGAGTCTGAGGGGAGGATGTGAGGAATTACTCAGGAACCAAAGGACACATTGCAATGTAATAACCTAGCAGGGTCATTCATTTGGCTGGAGAGTCACTAAAGGAAATCATGGGTGCTTTCTGTACCAGGAAAGAACAAAGCAATAATGCCCCACTAATCCTTAAGTCCAGACTTAACTGTTTTCCTTTGCTGAGGCCAGCACTGGTTAGCAAGACTTAAAGTCCCAGGGAATTAGACTCAGCATGTGACACAGAGCCCTCATTCAGAACAGAAATCAAGAGAACATTCTGGGACTCTCTCTCTGGCCTGGCCTGCAAGATTCTGATACAAGAAGCACCTGACAAGGTGGGTGTCAAAAGGAAGCCCGCTGCATCCTCAGAATGTCTGGTCACAATTATCTGGAAGTTCCAGCACTTCTGTCCTGCTTCATTGTACAGTGCCACCTTTTTTTTTAATTAAGGAGTTGAGTTATTGTACAATCATTAATGCACACAAAGCAACATGTGTCAGGTGTATGATCTTAAACCCTACATCGAACACCCCCTAGTCTGTTGAGTATTCTATATTTTGCCCTACAAACAATATTAATGCTTAGATTGTGAACTTTCTAGAATTAAACGATTGCACGAGTATTATTGGATTCTTAAGGGTGTAAGAGTATGCTACATTGTTGATTGTCTCCCTAGATCCTACCCTATTCTTCCCTCCTACCCTGTACTCACTCCCTTCCCTCCCCACAGTGTACTTTGTATGGTTTGCTTCTTCTTCTCCCTGTGACACCCTAATTCCCTCCGCTTCCCAATCCAAATTTTCAAAAGATTTTTCGCAGTTCTGGCAAAATTGACCAATGGAACACACTAGAGTCCCAGAAACACCCACAGTTATGTGGACATTTGGTGTTTGACAGACCCAACATCGTAGATGCAGTGGCAAGGATGGATTGAACAAATGGCTCTATGGTGATGGGATTTCTGAACACATATAGAAAAATGTGATTAGATTCCTAATTCACACATACATACCAACCCAGATAAATTAGAGACCTAATATGAAAGGAACAATTATGCATGTTTGTTTCTTTTCTTTTTTTCAAATCCGTGCTTACCCCCACCGATCTGCAACATGGTCTATCAAATAGCAAATGTCCACATGTGCTGTGTCTCTGGGACTGCAGTCTGTTCCACTGCTCAGTTTTTTTTCTCTCCCTCTATCAAAACCACGCTCTCTTCATTGTTTTCAATTCTTTTCAGTATATACCTCAAAGTGGAGTCACTGGGTCATATGGTCATTCTATTTTCATAGAAAATCCAAATGAATCCACAGATAAATTGGAATTAATAACAGTTTACTAAGTGTATTGGGATTTACAATTATAGCAAAATATTAAAGTACCTCAAATTGAAACCATCAGAGTTTCTGCAAAACCCCTTTTTGAAAGGCACTGAAATAAATGCAAAAATGCACTGTTAATGGGCTCACTGTGGAAGCTGGGACTTCCAGTACCATCTTCAGTAGAAGCGATGACAGAAGACATCTTTGTATTTTTCTGATCTCAAAGAGAGTGGGATACTACCTGCCAGTTTGTTTATATAGCCATTATCAACTTAAGGAACTGTCCTTGAACTCCAAACTAGCAGTTTGCCATAAATTTTAACAAGACTGCATATTAGACTTTATTAAATGTATAATCTGTGTCTGCTGAAGCATAACATTTTCCCTGTTAATATGATAAGGTACATTATTTCATTTTCTAGTGATAAAACAACTTTGTACTTTCTAATACTCCAAATTGGTCATCCCTTTCATTTATTGCTGAATTCTATTTGCTAGTCTTTTGTTTAGGTTTTTGCATTTCTGTTCACATGCGAAATTGCCCTGTATTTTTCTTTTCTTGTAGTCCTTTTCTTAAATGTTGGTACTAGGGGCACTTAACCACTGAACCACCTCCCGCAACCCTTTTTATTTTTAATTTTGAGACAGAGTCTTGCTAAGTTGCTTAGGATCTTCTTAAGTTCCTGAGGCTGACCTTGAACTTGTGATCCTCCTGCCTCAGCCTCCTGAGTTGCTGAGATTACAGGCAGGCGTCACCATGCCCATCTTGTACTCTTTTTGGGTTTAGTATGAAAGTTGTTTTTGTTGTTGTTTACTTTTTGGGTTTTTTTTTCTTTTGCCTCATAAGTTGGAAATTATCCCCTAGTTTTCCATTCCCTGGAAAAAATGTGTAAGGATGTTTCTTCTTGAAATATTTTATACAACTTTTCAATCAACTTTATGTGGTTTATAGCTTTTTATTGAAGGATTTAATTACTGAGCAAATGATTTAAATAATTATAGAATTATAGTACTATTCAGGTTTTTATTGTGAATTTAGTTATTCCTGTTTTTCTTTTTAAAGAGAGAGAGAGGATCAATAAAATATATATAGACAGACAGAGAGATAGAGAGAGACAGAGAGAGAGAGAAAGAAAAAGAGAGAGAGAGGGAGAGAGAGAGAGGGAGGGAGAACTAACTTTACCCAGTTTTACACGTGGATCTCATTGCTCCAACACTTACTTTTGTATGTGGTTATGGGGTTTGAACTCGTGTCCCTGCACATGACAGGCAAGTGCCACAATTGCCAAGCCACTACTCCAGCCCCATGCCTGTTTTTTATCGTGGTAAAAATACATAAGATTTCCCATTTTAGCCATTTTCAGTATATGGCTCAGTGGCGTTGAGCACATTCACACTGTTGTGCAACTGTCACCATCATCTATCTCCATAACTGGTTTCATCTTGCCAAAATGAAACTCCATACCCATTAAGAGTGATTTAGCTCAGTGGCAGAGCACTTGCCTAGCATGTGCAAGGCCCAGAGTTGGGTCCTCAGCCCTGAAAAAAAAAAAGAGTGATTCCCCATTCCTCTCTCCCCTACTCCCTGGAAAGAACCATTCTACTTTCTGTCTTTATGAATTTGCTTATTTTGGATGCTTCATAGAGGTGGAATCATACAACACACAGCATTTTTGCACATTTTTATTGGTGCATTATAGTTGTACATATTGATGGGACTTGTTGTTACAGATTTGTACATGCACACAATATAATGGTATGATTTGGCCAATTTCACTCTCCAGGATTCAAGCATAGACTCGTCATAAATCTTTTGTTTTGTTTTGTTTTAATTTTTATCAAAGAGTTGAGTTATTGTGCAATCATAAATGCATATAAAGTAACAATGTGATAGGCATATGTTGTTAAACCAGAATCACCCCCACACTGAACACACTGCGCTCTCTTGATTCTTCTATATTTCACCCCTACAAGCAATATAAATGCTTAGATTGTGAATTTTCTGGAATTAAATGATTGCATCAGTATTTTTTGGATTCTCAGGGGGTAAAGAGTATTCTACATTATTGATTGTCTCTCTAGATCCTCCCCATCCTCCCTCCATCTCCCCTCCCAACTTGTCATGAATCTTCACATTGGGAAGTATGATTCTATCTTGCTTGCTTTTACAAAACTGTTGTAAATATCCTAGTGCCTTTGCTGTTCTGTAAACTTCTTTCTCTGTATTTTGATTGGTGCGTTGTAGTTGACTACATTGATGGGATTGGTTGTTTGTCATTTCACATGCACAGTATAGAACAGTGTGATTTGGCCCATATTCCTCCTTAGCCCTTCCCTGCTCCCTCCCTGCCTTCCACTCCAAAGTCCCTTTCTGCTGATCTACTGGTCTCCTTTGATTTCTAGGAGATCCACCCCAAACTTTGTTTTCCTTTTTCCTTCGTAGCTTCCATATATGAGAGAAAACATATGACCCTTAACCTTCTGAGTGTGGCTTCTTTCACTTTACATGATGGTCTCTGTTTCCATCCTTTTTCCTGCAAATGCCTTCATTTCGATTTTCTCTATGGCTCAATTAAATTCCATTGTGTTTATATGCCACAGCCTCTTTGTCTGGCCTCTCAATTATCACAATGTCTTCAAGGTCCATCCATGTAGAGCATGTGTTGATAGACACTTGGGTTGCTTCAACATTTGGGCTATTGTGATGTGAATAATGCTGCCACAAACATGGCTGCAACTGCCTTCAATTCTTTTTGTTATCTACCTACAAATGGAACTGCAGGGTCACATGATCATTCTACATTTTTTTTTTTAGAAAATTGCTATACTATGGATATTGTCCTTTTTGAAAAAGAGGGACAGTGAGAGAGAAAGAGAGAAGCAATTTCAATTTAGTTTTTCATGTGACTTTCATTCCCCTAACACTTTGTTGTGTAAATGGTGCTGGCTGGGGTTTGAACTAGAGTACTCATGCATACAAGGCAAGCGCTGTAACTGCCAAGCCACCGCTCCAGCCCCCCAATATTGTCCTTTGACACACAAAAGTTTTTTTTTAATTTTTATGTAGTTCAGTTCATCTACTTAATTTTTATTTTTATTTTTGAACAACCATACAAATTTTTTACCAAAATAATATAAAATGTGTATAGTTTCTGGATACTAGATTTACCCCCAGGAGTGCCCCCCCAAGTTTATCTACTTTTTGTTTTGTTATTCATCTTGGTGTATCCAAGAAATTATTGCCAAATCCAATGTCATGCTTTCTCCTAAGAGATTTATAGTCTCAATCCTTATATTTAGATTTTGATCATTTTGGATTAAATTTGCATATCATGTAAAGGATTCAGCTTCCTTCCATTGCATATGAATATCCAGTTTCCCAGCACCATTTCTGGAGAAGACTGCCTTTTCCTTATTGAATGTTCTTGGCATCCTGGTACACTGAGCTCTCTCTACTGTATCCCATTGGTCTACATGGTTAACTTTTTTTTTAAGAGAAAAGAACAGTGAGAGAGAGAGAGAATCAATTTTATTTAGTTTGTCATGTGGCTTTTGTTGCTCTAACAATTCGTTGTGTATGTGGGGTTTGAACCCACATCCTCACACATGCCAGGCAAGTGCCGTAACCTCTTGAGCCACCGCTGAAGCCCCTACATGGTTGTCTTTATGTCAGAACCATATTCTTTTGATTACTATACCTTTATAATAAGTTTTTAAATCTGGAAGGGTAAATCTGCCAACTTGTTCTTCTTTTTTAAATAGTTCTGGCAATTATTTATGGGCCCTTGAGATTTCACATGAATTATAGGATAGATTTCACTTTTTCCATCCTAAAAACAGCATGGGAATTTTGATAGAGATTGAATTGAGTTGGCCATTATTTCAGGTAGAATTGAATTAATTTTTATTATTAAGGAATTCAGTTATTCTATAATTATAAATGCATATTAAGTAACAATATGATACACATTTGATCCTAAACCATAGTCATCACCACAGTACCCACACTCCAGTCTCTTGATTCTTCTATATTTTGCCCCTACAACCAATATAAATGCTTAGATTGTGAATTTTCCAGATAGAGTTCAATTGTTAAGAAAATTATTAAGTCTTCCACCTCATGAATAGAGGGTGTAGTCCTATTTATTTGTATCTTCTTAATTTCTTTCAGCAATATTTTGTAGTTTTTAGTACTCAAGTGTGTAGTTAATTTTATTTGTATCTTTTAATCTTGCGATGCGATTCTACATTGAACTGTTTTCTTCATTTCCATTTTGGATTGTTCATGGCTAGGGTAACAAAACCTCCACTCAGCAGGACTGGGTGTCAACCTTGCTGAATTCACTTATTCCACTAATTCTGTTGTGGAATCTTTAAAAGGTTTCTGTGTATGAGGTTGTGTTTTATTGTCTGTAAACAGAAATAATTTTACTTCTTCCTTTCTATTAGAGTGCCTTCCACTTCTTTCTCTTCCCTAATTGCTTTGGCAAGGACTTCTGGGGCTATGTTGAGTAGAAGTGGTGATAGTGGGCATCCCTGCCTTATTCTTGACCTTAGAGGAAAAGTTTGCAATCTTTCACTATGAAGTATGATGTTAGCTGTGGGTTTTTCCTATATGGTCTTTAGTGTGTGTTGAGGTAGTTTCCCTTGTTCTTTTTATTTTTTTTTTTTATTTTAATTTTTATTTTTGAACAACCATACAAATTTTTAACAATTTTTTTAAAGGGAGAAGGACAGTGAGAGAGAGAGAGAGAGAGAGAGAGAGAGAGAATCATTTTTACTGAGTTTTTCATATGGCTTTCATAGCTCTGACACTTAGTTGTATACATGGTGCTGGGGTTTGAACCCGTGTACTTGTGCATGCCGGGCAAGTGCCCTAACTGCTCAGCCACCTCTCCAGCCCTTGTTTCCTCTGTTCTAAGTTGACTGAATGTCTCATATATCATGACAGGACATTGAATTTTGTAAAATGCTTTGCATGCATCACTTGAGATGACCGTGTTAGATTTTTTTCTTTCATGATGTTAATATAGTTTATTCCAATGGTTTATTTCTGTAGGTTAACATATCCCTGTATTCCAGAAATAAATCCCACATGATCATGATGTTTAATTATTTTAATGCGTTGTTAAATTTGCTTTGCTAATAGTATTTTATTTATTATGTTTTTCAACAATGCTCACAATGGATAGTAATCTGAAGTTTTTTAATGTTATTGTCTGGTTTTGGGATCAGGATAAAGTTGGCTGCAGAGAATGAGTTTGGAAGTGCTCTATTGTCATGATTTGGATTTGAGGTGTCCCCCTAAAGCTGCTGCAGGAGTATTCACAGGTGAAATGATTAAATTGTGAGCCATCACCTAAACAGTCTATCCTAATTTGAATGGACTAGGTGGTAACTGTAGGCAGGTAGGGACAAGAATGGAGGAGGTGGATCACTAGAGGCAGGCCCTGGAAGGGTTTGTGTGCCCTGAAGCCCTTTCTCCTTGCTTTCTCTGCTTCCTGGCCATCCCTAAATGGAGCACCACTCTTTGCCATGCTCTCCCACCATGATTTTTTTTTATTTGGTACCAGGGATTTAACCCAGTGTCCCTTAACCACTAAGCCACATCCCCAGCCCTTTTATTTATTTATTTATTTATTTATTTATTTATTTATTTATTTATTTATTTATTGAAACAGGGTCTTGCTAAGTCCTTAAGGCCTTGCTAAGTTGCTGAGGTTGGCCTTGACCTTGCAATCCTCCTGCCTCAGTCTCTACAGGTGTGCACCCCACACCTGGCAACCATAATGTTTTGCCTCACTGTGCTTCCATAGCAACGAACTCAGCCAACCATAGACTAAATGTCTGGAACTATGAACCAAAATAAACTTCTTTTCCAAGTCATTCTTGATGGCAATCTCGGTGAAACGATGGCTAACACATTTATCCTCTTCTTTTTTTTTTTTTTTTTTTGGTTTTGAAAATTTCGAGGAGTATTGGTACCAATTTTTACTCACATGTTGGGTAGCATTTTTTATTGAAACTAGTTGGGGACTTGTCCTTGTTGTGAGGTTTTTGACTATTCATTGAATCAACTTCCCTTGCAGTCACCTAGGAAAGAGGCACGTTTACTTCAAGTTTTCTCTGTCCTTGAGATTGTAGCACTTGGGGGATTTCATTTATTATGAGGCAACATCTCCTATTAGATTCCACTGTGGTCCATCCTGGTCTTTGACTTCTGTTTCCCTTGCCCCATGAGACTTTCAAACCCCAAGTCCAAGTTTGCCAGAATCAGCAAATATCCTAAGAACAAAGGACTCATGCATCAACCTTTACAAAATTATTGTGTTTCTTGAATTTCAGACTTGCACATTCTTTCTCTGGTGTTAGATATTTTGTCCTTTTAAGATTTTAAAAAAACATGCATTTTATTTAACTTCTCTGGCTATTTTCAGCAGAGGAATTGGTCTGAGCTGATATTCCAGAAATTGGAAGTCCTTAATCCATTTCATTTCATATGAGATTTTCCTCCCCAGTTATAATACCTATATTCTGTGATGAGTGACCCAGCTGCTCTGTGGACAGCTCTCCTGCCAGGTTTTCAAGTTCACATTTCTCTTTTCCTCTGGATCATGCCTCAAATACAGTAATTCAAATCTCTTCTATGAAACTATTTCACATTGTTATTATAGATTTTAGATTTTTTTCCTTTTATTATTTCAGGGAAGCCTCAGTAGGGCTTAAAGATAAACAGGAGTGGCTGGAGCGGTGGCTCAGCAGTTGCAGTACTTGCCTGGCATGCATGAGGACCTGGGTTCAAATCCTGGCACCACATATACAACTTAATGCCAGAAACAAAGGCCAGATGGAAAAATAAATAAAACTGATTCTCTGTTTCCTTCTCACTCTCTCTTAAAAAAACAATAAGCAGGAGTACTCAATATATCATCTTTTAATGGTAGCCCCCTTCACTCTTCAGCCCAGTTTTCGCCTCCACCACTCTCCTGAGACTGTCTTTGTCCACGTTGCCCAATCCTAACCTCCATGTTCCTAAATACAATGAGTGTTTTCTATTTCTCGTCTGCATTGCATTTGATACAGCTGACCACTCCCTCCTTCTTGAAACACTCTCTTCTCTTTGCTTGCATGACAACATATTCTTTTGACTTTATAGTTACCTTTCTAGTCATTTATTTGTTTGCTTTTTCTCCTCTAGCCAACATGTAAATGAACGCTGAACCCAGACTCCAAAAGGGACCTGATCTCTATTTCTGTTCCACTTAATTTGAGCAAATTGCTTCCATTCTCTGCACTTGCATTTATGGTATCTAGAAGCATCTCCAGCTCTAAGTTTTTAAAATTCTACATATTGAAGACCTTCCCAGGAAAAGAGATAATAGTAAATAATGTTTATGAAAGCTTAACAGGACTGAGCAAGTTCCAACCAACAATATACAATGTTTCATTTTAGCTAGGAACTTTCTTAGAGGAGCAAATGCTCTTTGGGGCTCAGTAGCGTTCATTTAGCTGAGTACATGTGTGGCTAAATACTTTTCCCTAAATCTGCACCTTGCAATGGACTGTGAATTTAGGTAGTAGTGTCTAGTAACCTTACCTTGCGTGGTGAGGGTAGTGCACATCTGTAATGTCAACATCTTGCGAGGCTGAGGCAGGAAGATCTCAAGTTCAAAACCAACCTCAGCAATTTAGTGAGGCCCTAAGCAACTGACTGAGACCCTGTCTTAAAAACAAAAATAAAAAAAGATGTTCTGGGGATGTTGCTCAGTGGTTAAGCACCCCTGGGTTCAATCCCTGATACAAAAAAAGAGGATTAGCAAAAGAATCACAGTCTCAGTCCACTCAGTCTCCTCCTTGAATCACAGTGTTGCAGATATATTAAGGCCAGCTTGAAAAAACTTCAATCCTCAGCAAATGAATCCTGTATATTCAGTACTCTGTAAAAATTATGTGATCTAGGGGCTGGAGTGGTAGCTCAGCAGTTGCAGCACTTGCCTGGCATGTGCAAGTATGCAGATTTGAGCCCCAGCACCACGCACACAATGAAGCCTCGGAGCAGCAAAAGCAACATAAAAAAACTGAATAAAATTGATTTTTTCTCTCTCACTGTCCCTCTTTTAAAAAAATAATTATGTGATCTTTCCTTTTATAATTTAGTCTCTTATATGGCCTCCAAACTCAAGTCATCATGGAACTACGATGGTGATGGGAGAGAAACTAGTTGCTCCCACCCCCCTGCAGTCTTATGTTTTGGTGAAGTATTTAAACTTCCCAGATATGTTGGGACTTTTCACTAGTTGAATTGTCTTATGAGATATGATTATTTGGGAAAAGTAAACACTGAATTTGAGTTCCTATGAGGGAAAATGCATGTTAACTCATCTCTGGTTATGCTAGTTCAGAGAGGCTCGAGAGAGCAAATCTGCAGTACACTCAGGATGCTTTGAGCCTGATTTCCAAGCCAGCACTGCCCAGCAGAGCTTTCTGTGATGATGGAAGTGTTCTTTAGCTCCTAAGCAACAGCCGCTAGCCACATGGGGCTATTGAACATTGAAACATGGTGAGTGCAACTGAAGAGGCAGTATTTTATTATATCTAATTATTAGTTAATTAATTTAGATTTAGAAGTCTGGTCTGAGTGGGCTTGGCCAGCTCTCCTCCTCTGGGACCCTTATACTCATCCCTTTTCTCCTGACTCAGTCTCCCCTCCTCCCCTCTTAGCCCCTTTATAGGCAGCTACATGTGGTTGCTGGCTATGGAAGTAGCCTTTGCCATTCCAGAAAACAGGCTTTAGCTGTCGCATGTATACAAACTTGAAATGAAAAATTGTCGAGATCCCTCTTGATTGCAAAGGCTGCTTTTCCTTTCTGCACCTACTGCCACCTCCTGAGAGATGGATCCCCCCCCCAAAAAACCTCCAAATAATAGGGGACAGAGTGCAGGTAATGAAGACAAGGGTTGTTGAGGCGCTGTGAGGACCCATGTGAGACTGTGAGTAGTAATCTATTTCAGGTGTATTTCTCCCACAGGGCTAGGCAACAGTGATGGGAGAAAGCTAGGAGTTAGGGAGGCACCCATGAGGGTTGCTCAGAACACTGCAAGGGCAGGAGCCAGGGTCCCCACAGGTGGCTCCCTGTGTGAATTGAAAAGTCTGTGCTGGAGTGAGGAACACTGGTTGACTTAGACAACAGCAGCAGCCTGGTGGGGAAAGGGAGGTCAGGTCAGATGAGAAAGGTGAGATGGACTGGAATACTCCAATCTGGAGAGCCTGAGAGCCTAGAAGCGCCATGGGGGTGGGGAGAGAATTTGAACGTCTGGCCTGCAGCTCTTGACAGCAGAGTAGAATCCCAGAGCACCGGGGACCAAGGGGAAGGAGACCAAGAGACAGCCAGATTTATGGGAAGCCAAGGAGAAAGAAAAGGAACTGGTGCATCTGAGAAGATGGGGAGAAAGGATGTATATATGGGTCCCAGTGGAGGAAGGCAGGCCAAGTCCTCAGGACCAGCCTTTTTTTTTTTAATTTTATTTTATTTAAGAAAGAGGGGACAGTGAGAGAGAGAGAGAAAGAAAGAGACAAGTAATTTTTACTTAGTTTTTCATGTGACCTTTATTCCTCAGACACTTCATTGTGTACGTGGTGCTGGGGTTTGAATCCTTGTACATGCGCATGCCAGGCAAGCGCCATAATCGATGAGCCACGGCTCCAGCCTACTACCGGGATTTTATAAAGTTCTTGGGCTTGGCCAACTCCTGAGACCTTTTCAAGGATATATTCTGAAGCCCAAATGTTAGCCCACATCCTGGCCCTACCACATAAGGGTCATGTCAGTTTGGAGATGTCACTTCACGTCTCTGTGCTTCTGTTTTCCGTACCCAGAAATAAAGGGCTAAGGAGGCCACAGTGCTGAGGTCCTTCTAGATGCTGCTCTTGGCATGACTGTACTACACTTCCTTTGATTTTCCCTGGCAAAATCCTATTATGTGCAGGATTCAGTAACTTGCTTCTTTTCACCTAACAATACATCTTTGTCATGTCTCCTCAATATCCAGGAGAAGGACAGTGTTCCTTAGATGACAGACTCTGGAGCCATACTGTATGGGTTCAGATCCTGGCTCCATTCTTACTAGCCGGGTTACAGACCCATTCTCTTCCTATTTAGCTCATCTGGAAAGTGAATACCAATCTTGTAAGTCGTGAGTTCCTAGGACAATTAAATGAGGTAATGCACACAAAGCACTTGGAACAGGGTGTGATGTAGAGTAAACGCTAGATACTTCACTTGTGTTAACATCTCTAGTATCCTCAACTACTACTGCCTCACCATTTATGTCACCCACTCTGCCAGCAGCTTCTCACGATCAGTCAGCACTTGAGTGAAATCTCTGTGACCCTCGCATAGTCAGGAGGTGACATTCAAAGGGATTGAGCTGCTTATGCCTCTTTTCCCCTGATCACCAGCACCCTATGCCCACACCAGCACCACGTTCCTATAAGAGATCTTAAAATCCTGATCAATAACATTTTCAATGCTGTTGTACATATTGTAATCTGGAGTTTTTGCTAAATACCTGCCATTAGCTCATGAGTATATTTTATGGTTGTTTACAAATGGCAAGGTAACAAAAGTCTGAGAGTTCCCTCTTTCATGATTGGTTATCACAAGCCATGTAGTGATGGTTCCAAGGCCATCACAGGAGCATCTGGCTACAGCTGGCTCTGGGGTCATGCAAGCTCAGAGGTCCCTGCTAGCACACTCCTCTGGGTCTGGATATATTGCAGTGGAATTTACCAGCACTCCCTTCAGACAAGAAAAACCGATTGAGAGCCTCTCATACTTGCTGTTAAGCTAATGGAGCCCATTCTATTTTCAGATGCACCCCACTGCCTCAACCTTTGACTAATTTGCCACAGGGCCATGTGGACGCAGGGTAGCTTGCTGGGGGTCAGTCCATATGCCAGGAAGAGAGCGAGGTTGGTGGTGTGGAGAATATTGTTATCATCAAGTGCTCAGTTCCAGCAGAAGGAGCTAACAAAGCCACTTGTCATCTTCAAAATACATATGAACTCACGACCCTTCATATAAAGGGAAGGTAGTGGTGGAGATCTTTTGCTTGTGTGGGGGTATGGCTGCTATTTCCCTCACTCTGTACTAGAAAGAAGGGAAAGAAGAAAGGATTAATAAATAAGTAAATAAATTTAGAAAAAACATTAACTATTCATAGAATTAGGGAAAATTCTCAAAAAAATGCATTTTAAAGGTCAGAGGTCATCTAGTCTAGTCTCTTCTGGTACAAGTGAGGCAACCAAGTCCCTGAGAGAGGAAGTGATCTGATCACAGTCACCAGGCAGGGAATCCATATGAGTCAGTTACAGTCCATTCAGCTCAGTACGAGCACCCCAAGTCTCTGGTGTGCCCCAGGCTCTGTGCTGGGGTCCAGAAACACGGGGAAGAATCAAGAAAGGCCCCCGGTCCAGATGGGCTCCCCTTCAGGCTGCGCAAAAGTATGGAGGGCACAGTGGTGCAAGGCCAGAGTTGGGAGAAGAACAGAGAAGGAAAAGAGCAACCCATGGGTGCTTACTCGCAGGCTGAGAAGAAGGATTTAACCATGCAGAGTGAGTTCCGGGTTACCTGGAGCAAGATATGCAGGGGCTTGACCCCCTTCATAAACCAAGAGAACCGGGAACTTTCTGGAGGACGGAATGTTCCCACCCAAATGTTGCAGGATGAAATTGTCACTTACAAGTCTGGTAGCTTACCTCCCTGCTACCAGAGTAGCAAAAAATAACAATAGTTAGTTCAAAACTATTGTGGAGTTCAAAAACTAACAATATTTATAAAAAGTGATGAGGCATCTACATTTCTCAAAGCCACAGGGCAGCAAAAGCCTTAAGAAGCTAAATGATTAGGAGGCCCATGCATCTGTGTGAAGGGCAGGAGCACGCACGCACGGAGATCCAACAGCATTTGCTTAATTTTATACAGGCACAAAAAGAGGAATTAAAGAAGGAAACAGGTAAGTTTTGTTATTTTATATACTAATCAGATGAAGCCTTGCAGCAAAGTTGCAATGATGAGACATTCCAAGAGAAAATATTTCCTTCGTTTGAGAGGCAAATATTACATCCGAGGGTCCCTCAGCGCAGACTGAATTACAGACGCTCCCTGAATAAGAATGAGTGCCCTGGGCTCACCTGTCTCCCCAGCCTGCCCCCAGCACTTTAATTACAGAGTAGCGGGAAGATTGTCCTGCTTGCTCTCTGCAAAAGACTTGCAAACAAGCCAAATTGTCTTAACCGGTGAAACTTCTAGAACTGGTTCTACCCTGTGGGGCTGGTGATCAGACGTACTGACTTGGAAATGAACTGATTTGAAAGTCTTATGAAATGAAATTGTGCTTGCTTATATGGTGGCTGAGTCATCTGTACTGAAGAGAGTATAATGATACAGTCACGACTTGCTGAGCTGTATGCCACTTATCACTTGTGATCTGTACAAAAGAAGATGGAAGGGACCTCTGGGAAAATACTTCCTGTGGGGGCATTACAAAATCCTTGATGCTGCCACCCCCCAGTCCCTCCCTGCTCCCCAGAGGGTGCTCCTCAAAGTATAGTCATTCATGTGTCATTCATGTTCCTACCGTGGTTATATGTGCATGTTTTCTTAGGAGTAAATGTCCAAGCAAAGCAGAGGTTCAGAATCCATGACCCACTAAGTGTGGAGCAGCAACAGAGCCCTGAATGATATGCTACTTTCATGCGCATGTGCAATTTTCTGCTTCTCAGTAGAATTTGTGACTCCCAAATGCTTGAGTGAGTGCTTTACATTGTCTGAGAAGGTTCCTGAGGGATGGGTAAACTGTTGCTGTGCACAGAGACCCAGGAAGGGTTAATAGCCAAGTTTAGTCACACCTGAAAATGTTTCCAGCAGCCCTGACTCTATCTCTAAGCACTCCCAAAGACTCAAGTGGAAAATAACTGATCAAATAAGCCCAAGTTAAGCAACAGCACCCCCAGTGTGTGAAATGCTAGCATATGTAGCAAACAGCAATTTTTCAGCAAGCAATTAGAATTGATGGCCAGAGATGCTGGCACCCTGGAAAAGTACTGGTTTCCAACCACTGCAGGCAGTGATTCCTCACGAGGAGATCAATTATGCCTGCCCACCACCAACCTCCCAAGAATGCGAATATCCAAGGGCTTTGTGCTGCACAGTGGAGTCAGGTGGACTCTACACAAGAATTAGAACTCTGAGATTCAAGTCCTGGTTCTGCCACTAAATTCCCAGTGATCCTGAGGCCTTTGTTTTTTCTAATCTACAGCACTGCTTTTAAGCAGGAATGGAGGCTCCTTCAGCCCCATTAGGGCTAACTCCTTGCACAGCAAAAATGCCAGTCCCATGGCTGCGACGGCTCTCATTCCTCACCAGCTATGAGTATGACATCAGCCCGCCACCCACCTGCCTCAATATACTAATGCTGAGGCCAAGATCCAGACAGGGGTGGAACCTTGCCCTATAGGAGGCCAGTGGCTCAAGTCTCAGAGCCCCCAGCTTCAGCAGAGAAGCTTTGCAGCAATAGAATTGCTGGGGACTCCATGTTTCTATTTTGAAACATGTATAATGGGCCTTCGAGAATGTTTCAGCATGAAGAGAAACACCTAGAGATCCAGGCCTCCTTCCCCACTGACCCTTGACCAAGAGGGGAAAGAAGGTGGCACCAGTCCTAGGAGGCATTCCTGGAAGCCAGAAAGTGGGGAGGGAGGGTACTACAAGGGAGACATGCCCTCAAAGGTGATATGGATGGTACCGCAGAGATAAGAAGTCGGGACACATGGGACCCCATGGCAATGCAAGCCTGGCAGCACCCAAGGAACTAGACTTTTATTGAACAAGGCTGTCTCAGAGACATGCTGAGAACCAATACAATGGGTAACAATACGACGTCATTCTCGATGCACGAGCGCCCTCTAGTGTCCACAAGAGACCTTGGCGCCACTGAAGAAAGGAAAGCCGAGAAGCACACAATCTCAGAAAATAAGGGGCATTCTGCTTGCTAGCTTTCCTTAATTCCACCCCAAATTTCCCTCCAAAATATGGATAAATTCAAATAAGGAAATTAAGCTGGTAGTGAGGGGGATTTGTGTGTTTCCAGGAGTTTTACACAAGAATCTAACTTGTGAAACATAAACAAGGGGGGGGGGGTAACAGTGCATAAATACCCCAACAGCGAGACCCAAGCCCTGGAAATACTGCTATTTGTCATGATGTCAGAGTCCACATATGCATATGCACACACATGTGCATCATTTATATTCACAATCTACTTTTTTATTTTAAATCATCTGTGGGTCCATATCCACGAATTCAACTGAGGATTGAGTATTTTGAGGAAAAATTGCATTTGTACTGAACAATCAAGTTTGTTCTTGTATGTTACATGTAAACAATGCAATGTGCTGGGTACAGTGACACATGCTTGTAATCCCAGGTACTCAAGAGGCTGGGGTAGGAGTCACAATTTTGAAGCCAGCTTCAGCAACTTAGCAAAACCCTGTCTCAAAATAAAATGAAAATGACTGGAAATGTACCCCAGTGGTAAAGTGCCCCTGGGTTCAGTTCCCACTACCAAATACAAAACCCCACAATTTTGCAACTATATGCATAGTATTGAGGCAGAGAAATATAGGCAGTCAGTGTAGGCAGAAGGATGTGGGTTGATAAGGAGGAAATTAGCTGATGGTCATTTTTTCTGAGAGGGAAAGAGCATCCACTGCCCTAAGTAAGCAGAGGAGCATATCAGCTCCATGTCCCCCTTCACTAACAAGGGTGCTCCAGACAGTGACCTCCCCTCTGCTAATAAAGAAGCTCGCAGCAGCGAACCAAAGACTAGATCAGACCAGAATTTCGTGCTCATACTCCTAGGCATGGGGGAGGGAAGGCAATGATAATGAAGGGAAGAGAACCTTAAAAAGGGTGCGTTGCATCCCCTCATACAAGTGCTCAGCTCAGAGACCCCTTTCTCCTGGAGAAACTTTTTCTTTCTATTCTTTATTTTTATTCTTTCAACATAGTCTTACATATAGGAGGGAATCGTTGCCACACGTTCATGAACACATGGATATTGACAGAGCAAGGCAAGGCTGATGCCAGTTCATGATCTCCCACCTTTGGGTTCCCCCCGATTCCATGTTTCCCCTACCTTATCCTCATGTTTGTTGGGCTTCTCGTGGGAGTCAAAGATTCCCCACTGGGTTGATAACCCCCCTACTCCCTCCCTCCAGGTGCCTTGATGACTCTCCTATTCCCACCCTCCCTCTCTGCCCCCCTCCCTTCATCCCCCAGCATCATAGGCAAGGTTCCCCCTGCCCATGTGGAAATTCACCCATGTTGAGGTTATTATTAGCTTATACAAGTTTCAGTGTGCTTCTTAAATAAACTCTTTCGCTGCACTTGCCTCGCTGTCCCTCAGTTTCATTTTTGGACTCTGAGAGATCACGAACCCAACATCCACAAAACCAGCATCAGTATTTAAATTGCATTCAGTATTCTATCTAGATATTATTTAAAATAAGCTGGAGGATATTCAAGGACTATGTGAAACTACCACACCATTGCATATAAGGGACTTAGGGGTCTACGGATTCGGGCACCCACAGGGGATCCTGGAACAATCACCTTTGAACACTGAAAGACAACTGTATTTTTATAGAAAATTGATTCATACTTATTTCAAAAAGTTTGGAAAACACATAAAAGTAAACCTTCTGTCTGGGCAAAGTGGCACACACCTGGAATCCCAGCAAATCAGGAGGCTGAGGCAGGAAGATTGCAAGTTCAAAGCCATCCTCAGCAACTTACAGAAGGCATAAGCATCTTAGCAAGACCCTGTCTCAAAATGAAATATAAAAAGGGTCTGGGGAGGTGGCTCAGTGGTTAAGTGTCCCTGGGTTCAATCCCTGGTACCAAAAAAAGGGACAAATCTTTTGATCATAATGAAGTAATAAAATCTGGAATTACCCATCTACCATAAACAGCTAGAAGCTGAGGATCAGACAAGAGGCAGTGCACGAACATGGTATCGAAAATAAGGAAAGACATGAGCCCAACCCTGGAACAGGGAGGAGGGATTCAAGCAGAGCACAGAAGGCTCCCTGAATTGAACAGTTGACAATCATAGTTCAAGGAGGTTGATGCAGCTGGAATGTGGGGGACAGAGTGCCAGATATGAAGGGATGGCATGGAGAAAGGGCCCCAGAAATCCAAGAAGGTTGTCCGTGAGTCTTTACTGGGTCCTAGACTGAACCAGGAATATCTGTGGGGTTCTGAACAGAGCCCATGCAAGACTAGCATGTGTTCAAGTGCTAGCCAACAGGAGTGGAGAATCCTGAAAATTCATCCAGGCTATTCAGAGGAGAACCCTAAAGAGATCACATGTTAGTAATAGATCTGATATATCCCAGGAGTAAAGGCTACCCTGGACCTGCCCTAGGGATGAAACCGATCAAGAAGCCATTTGCTTTTCTGCGAAAATGAAGTCCAACACTTTTTATTTTTTGTCCCTGGAATTGTGCTCACCAATGAGCTACACTCCCAGCTATTTTCAATTTTTATTTTAAGACAGGGTCATGCTAAATTGCCAAGGCTGGCCTTGAATCTGTGATCATCCAACCTCAGCCTTTGCAGTTAATGGGATTACAGGCACCGAAGAAAATGAAGAATAGATACCTAAAAATATTAGATTCACAATGTCCAGGATCCAATAAAAATCATTAGATACACCAAGAAGCAAGGAAACATGGCCTATCACCAGCAGAAAAATCAGACCATAAAAATAGAGAAGCAGGGCTGGAACACTGGCTCAGTGGTCACAGTGCTTGCCTAGCATGTATGAGGACGCAGGTTTGAACCCCAGCACCATGTACACAACGAAGTGTCAGAGCAATGAAAGCCATGTGAAAAACCAAATGGAAAAAAAATGGATTCTTTCTCTTTCACTGTCCCTCTTTCTCTTAAAAAGTGGAGAAGCAAATAAGATGATGAAACTAATAAGACTATATCATTAAAGCAGCTTCTGCTACCACGTACACATGATTAGACATGCAAAATGAGTAAAAGAAATTACACATGTAAAAAGAACCAAATGGAACTTCCAGTGCAAAAAAAAAAAACACACACAGTACCTGAAATAAGCATTTCACTGGAAAAGAGTAATAGCCAATTATAGATGACAGAAGAAAAGAGAGTTGAACTTGAAAGCAGCATTGAAAGCTATTCAAGATGAAACATGGAGAGAAAAAAAGACTAAGATAAAAGTCTCAGTGACCTAGGGCTCAATATCAAACAGTTGAACATACTTGTACCGGGAGATTCAGAAGGGGCACGGAAAATTTTTGAAGAAATAATGGTTGAAATTTTTCAAAATTCAATGAAAACTTTTAATCCACTAGTAGAAAAGCTAAACAAATTCCAAGTAGACTAAACATGAAAAAAACTACAACAAAGCACATCAAAATGATATTGCTAATGGGAACAGTAGTACACGCCTGTAATCCCAGCAACTCAGGAGGCTGAGGGAGGAGGATCTCAAATTCAAGGTCAGAGACAGCAACTTGAAAAAAACCAGAGGGACTGGAGATGTAGCTCAGTGGTAGAGCACCCCTGGTACTGAAAAAAAATCAAATTGCTAAAAACCATTGGTAAAGACAAAATAAATGTTTTTAAATCCAGAGAGACGAAAATCACTTTATTACACGGGAATGTTAACTCCATTTGAATGCTCAACTTAAATATGATGGCTAAAACTATAAAGCTTCTAGAGCAAAACACAGAAAACAATTGTGATGATTAGCTTAACAGAGGCTTTTTTATTTCAGTTCTTCCCACAGCTATCTTTTTTTTATTGGTTGGACATAGTCTTATATATTGGAGGGAATCATTGTTACATATTCATGCATACATAGATTTTGACTAAATTAAGGCTGATCCTAGTCCAGGATGCCCCCCTCATCCATTCTCCAAACTCATATCACCTCTGTAATTTCCCCATGCTACAGAAAGAAATGTGCATATACTTGCATATTAATTATTGAAATTTCTGAGTTTCTCTGCCTGCCTCAGTATAGTTTGGCTTCCGTTCCCAGCAGTATTGATAATTCGTCTTTTCCCTCCATCCCTTCTCCCCCTACCTTCATAGTTATGGTTCCCCCAGCTTATGTGAAATTTCAACTTTCGTGGGTTTATTAATTAGACTTAGCTAACTTTCATTCAGTCTTGGGTTCTACTCTAGCTTCCACATATGAGAGAAAACAGTCAAACATTAAGTCTCGGGGCTGGAGTGGTGGCTCAGCGGTTTCGGAGCTTGCCTTGTAAGCTTGAGGACCTGGGTTCAAACCCCAGCACCACGTACACAACTGAGTGTTTGAGCAACTAAGGCCATGTGAAAAACTAAATAAAGTTGTTTCTCTCTTTCTCTCTCTCTCTCACTGTCCCTCTTTCTTTAAAAAAAAAAAACATTAAGTCTCTATGTTTGGGATATTTCACTCTGCATTTTTTTTCCATTTCCATTCATATAGCTGCAAAAACCATGATATTGTTCGTTATCTCTAATAGCACAGATCTCCATTGTGTGTGTGTGTGTGTGTGTGTGTGTGTGTGTGTGTGTGTGTGTGTAATGCAATTTTTAAATCCACTCATCCAGTGAGGGGCATCTGTGTTGGTTCCATAGTTTAGCTATAGTAAATTGAGCTGCTATAAACATTTATGAAGCTCTATCTCTATAATATGCTGATTCTAACTCTTTGGGGAAAATCCCCAGGAGTGGGATAGCTGGGTCATAAGGTGGTTCCAACCCCAGTCTTTTGAGGAATCGCCACACTGCTTTCTAGAGTGGCTATGCCACTTTGCAGTCCCACCAATAGTGTGTTAGTGTTTCTTTCTCCCCACAACCCCTCCAGCATCTATTATAGTACGTGTTCTTCATTTTCGCCATTCTGACTGGAGTGAGGTGGAATCTTGGTGCAGTTTTGATTTGCATTTCCACAGAGGCTATTTTTAGAGAGGAAAAAAAAGCACAAGTCATCAAATAAAAGTGAACTAGGCTTTTTCAATATTTTAAAATTTCTGGTTTTTCAAAAACTCCATGGGGACAAGGGGTAGAAGCAAGCCACAGAATAGAATAAAACATTTGTCACATACACATATAATAAAGGACCAGAATATGTAAAGAATTCTTATTACTCAATAAAAAGAATAGAAACAACAGAAACTTTTAAATGGGGAAAAGATTTGAACATACCCTCACAGAAGATATTCAAGTGTTCAATTAGCACACAAAAAGATGTGCCCAATATAATTAGTCATCAAATCAATTAAGAGTAAAACCCCAAGGAGATACCATTACATAGCTATCAGGAAAGCTATTTTTTCTTAAATTGTCAATTTTAAGTGCTGTCAAGAATAATTACAACTTTTTAATGTATATATGTTTTAATTTTATTTAGATTTCAATTGTTTTAAAGATAAAAGTAAGGACAAATTCTTCCCCTCAGTTTATCATATGCAAGATCTGTGATTTTGCTTTTTTGGTTTTTTTTTTAAGAGAAAGGGACAGGGGCTGGAGCAGTGGCTTGCCCGCATGCACGAGTACAAGAGTTCAAACCCCAGCACCACGTACACAACGAAGTCTCAGAGCAACAAAAGCCACATGAAAAACTAAATAAAAATTGTTTCTGTCTTTCTCTGTCTTTCACTCTCTCTCTTTAAAGAAAAGAGAGAAAGGGAGAGGGAGAGAGAGAGAAAGAGAGAGAGAGAGAGAGAGAGAGAGAATCAACTTTATTTAGTTTTTCATCTGACCTTTTTCCCCCCCAACAGTTGTGTACATGGTGCTGGGGTTCAAATCCACATAGTCAGTCATGCTAGGCAAGCACGATAACTGCTGAGCCAGCATTCCAGCCCTGATTTTGCTTTTTAAATTATTCCCTTAAATTTTTTTTAAAATAAGTAACACATGAAAAACTTTTGTTAAGGTATAAAAACATATATTTTCAACATGTTTTTACACTTGGAAATTCATAAAAGAAAAAAATGAAGCCACATGTTAAATAAAAATTAACTTAAAATGCTCATTGTTCTAAATGTAAGAACTAAATAATAAAACTTCTAGGAGATAGGGTAAATCTCTGGGACCTGGTGCTGGCAAATTTTCTTCAAATAGAAGACAAATGCACAAAACAACCTCACACCTTTACAGAAAGTTCTACTCTGAAGGAATGTCCTAAGAGGGAGTAAAATATCCCATGGCATAGTTTGTGAGCTAAAAATGGTTACACTGAAAAAAAAAATTAAAAAGATTTTTTTTAGTACTGGGGATTGAAGCTAGGGGCGCTCAACAACTGAGCCACATCACCAGTCTTTTTTTAAATGTTTTTACTTTGAGACGGCCTCACCAAGTTCCTGAGGTTGGTCTCCAACTTGCGATCCTTCTGCCTCAGCCTTCCAAGTCGCTGGGATTGCAGGTGTGCACCACTGTGAATGGCTAAAAAGAAACTTTTGCCATGGAAAATTGAAACAAAATTTACATTTCATTATTTCCATAAACAATGAACATAGCCGTCCTCATGGCTTACCACATTGCCTGTGAGTGCTTCCACACTAATGGTGGAGTTCAGAAGTGTCAATAGAACCCCCTGGCATGCCGTCTGACATGTTTACTATCTGGCCAATTATGGAAAAAAATATTGACTCCTGTCTTAGACCATAATCTGCATTGAGACAGGGCATGACTTGTAAGAGAAGGAGAGCCAGCCACACAGGGTTGCTCATTTCTGTATCAAACAGTTTCGCACAGAAGGGCAAGAAGGAATTGGAGCGTAGCTCTAGATCCCGATTGGAAATTCCCTACATCGTTGGTGGGATAGCAAAATCATGCCACCACACTGAAAGTATGTAGATAGTTTCCTCCAAGAGTTGAACATTTCCCATGCTTCTTAACACTTCTCCGCTTAGCTGTTTACCCAAGAGACAGGAAAACAGATGTGCACATAAAGACTGCCACATGATCATCCACAGCAGCCTCATCATTAGGGCCCCCAACTAGAAACAACCCAACTTATGAGTTGAAAAAAATACTTGGCAGTAACTAAGGATAAACCGCATATACATGCAAAGATATGATGGATCTCGAAACTCCTATTTTGGGTGGGAAAAGAGCCTTACACACACACACACACACACACACACACACACACACACACAGAGAGAGAGAGAGAGAGAGAGAGAGAGAGTTATTGTGTGAATACAATTGTTCAAAATTATAGAAAAGGAAAAAAATATATGTTGTGGAAAAATCAGAGTAATGGTTTCCTTTGGGACATAAGAATTGGAAAGGGGACTTCCTGGGAAGAATAATGAGGGAGCTTCGGGGATAATTGAAATGTTCTGTAATTTGATGGAAATCAAACAAATTTATGCATTTTTTGAAACTTACAGAAATGTGCACTTAGAGTGAGGAATTTTATATTATGTAAATTATACCTCAATAAGTTTTTTTAAAATCCCAAATAGATTAAAGACCTACGTTTGGAAAACAATACTTTAAGACTGGGAGAAGAAATTATAGAGGATTTTCTTTAGTATGTTAGGGCAGGGCAGAATTTCTAGTGAAGGTACAAAAACATAAGGCATGAAAGAAAAAAAATGATAAAAATGAAAAGCTTTTTGTGACAAAGAATATTATGGGGCTAGAGCAGTGGCTCATCAGTTACAGTGCTTGCCTGGCATGCACCAGGATGTGGGTACAAACCCCAGCACCACGTACACAACAAAGTGTCAGAGCAATGAAAGCCACATGAAAAACTAAATAAAAAATGATTCTCTCTTTTTCTCTTCTCCTACTGTCCCTCTCTCTTAAAAAAGAAAACTATATGCCAGGAACATAATATTTAAAATACATATGACATTTAAATTAATAACATCAAATTAAAAAGCTTCTCCACAGCAAAAGAAACAATTAGGAATGTGAAGAGAGAACCCACAGAATGAGAAAAAAATCTCTGCTAGCTACTCTTCTGACAGAGGATTAATATCTAGAATATATAAAGAACTCAAAAAACTTTACTCCAAAAAATCAAATAATGCAATGAGTAATTGGGCAAATGAATTAAACAGACAACTTCTCAAAAGAAGAAATACAAATGGCCAACAAATATATGAAAAAAACATTCAATATCATTAGAGAACTGAAAATAAAACCATACTGAGATTTCATCTCACACCATACAGAATGGCAGTCATCAACAATATAAATAATAATAAATGCTAAAAGGGATGTAAAGAAAAAGGAACACTTTTACAGTGTTGGTGGGATTGTAACGTGGTACAAGCACTATGGAAATCAGTATGGAAGTTCCTCAAAAAACTAGGCAGGGAACCCCCATATGAGCCAGCTATGCCACTCCTCGGTATTTATCCTAAAGAGTTAAAGTCCTCGTACTATGGTGATCCATGCACACCCATGTTTCCAGCAGCACAACTCACAATAGCCAGATGACAGAATCAGCCTATTATGATTCCATTTTTATGAAAATTGCAGAGAGAAATCACTGGCAAATCCAGAGATACATAACAGACATAAGGCAGATTCATGGTTGCCAGATCCTGGGGCAGGGGAGAAGGAGGAGTGACTGCTTACTAGGTAAAGGGTTTCTTTTAGAAGTGATTAAAATGTTCTGAGAATTATTGCAGCAATGATTCCACAGTTCTTCAAATATACTAAAAGCCATTAAATCATACACTTGCAATTCTCAAAATAACAAAGTATTAGAGAGAAAAATGAGATTAGAGGTTGCCAGGAGTCAGGGATTGTTGTGGAGAATTCAGGTGACTACAAAAGGGTGGCAAAAGTGGGTAAAGTGAACGCAGAACCTATCTGTACTATTTTGCAACTTCTTGTGAATCTAAGTAATTTAGAAGAAACGTTGTTACAAATTAGGACAGGTAAGAAAGAATGGGGAATCTTGGTAATGGGCATATAGAAGTTCTCTGTATTATTCTTTTAACTTTTCTGAAAGTTTGAAACTATCTCAAAATTTAAAAAAATTAAGTAGACCCTGGCCAGTGAGAAAGTTGGTCTATTATCATGTGTTAAATCCAGATAAGATGTAATGCTATACAACATAATCCTTTTTTAGAGATATTGTGGGAAGGGGAAGGGAGGGATAAAGGTGGGTAATTGGGGGGGCACTCCTGGGAGTAATTGTAATATCCAGAATCTATACACATTTTATATTATTTTGTTAAAAACTTGTATGGTTGTTCAAAAATAAAAAAAATTAAGTAGAGGGCTGGAGTGGTGGCTCAGCAGTTAAAACACATGCCTGGTATGCACAAGGACCTGAGTTTGAACCCCAGCTCCACACGCATAACTAAATGTCAGAGAAACTGAAGGCCAGATGAAAAAAATAAATAAAATTTATTCTCTCTCCCTCTCTTTCTCTTTCTCACTCCCTCTCTCTTTCAAAAAATTAAGTGGAAAGACTGCCAATTTCAAGTATTGACAATGATATGGAACACTGGGAATTCACAGTTGAAATATAAAGTTTTTAATTTGTTATTTCATAGCTCAGTCAAACTTGTGCATAATCTGGGATCAAGTAATTCATTTCCAATAGAAATATATAAATCATATATAAAGAATGTTCATAATATTATTGGTAATGATCAATAATTGGAAAGAACCTCAATATCCACCAATGATAGAAGGTGGTAATGTCAAGACAGAACAGTAAACAGCAATGACTATAAAAACCACAAAATCCATAAAATCATGCATCAACTTCACAAACAAAATGTTGAGTGAAAGACACCAAACTCAAAAAATATATACCATAAGCTGGGCACAGTGGCACACGCCTGTAATCCTAGTGACACAGGAGGCTGAGACAGGAGGATAGCAAGTGCAGAGCCAGCCACAGCAATGTGGCAAGACCCTAAGTAATTTAAGAAGACCCTTTCTCAAAAAAGTCTGGGAATGTGGCTCAGTGGTTAAGCAGCCCTGGGTTCAATCCCCAGTTCCAGGAAAAAAAAACATAGAAATCCATTAATACAAATAATTCCATTCATACAAATAGGCAAAATTATGATGTAATGTCAGAAATCTAGATAGTGGTTATAGTTGAAAAGGAGGGAGAGGTAAGAATTGGGAGGTGGATTCTGGAGTTGGTCGTGTTCTAGCTCGTGAGCTGGATGGTGGTTATACAGGTGTGTCCATTCTGTGATCATTTATAGTCTTCTATGTTGCTTTAGTTTTAATTGACACATACATTTATAGAGTGCAGCATAATAACTCAAAACATGTATACACTGTATATGATCAAATGAGATGTGTTAGCAAGTTTTTTGTTGCCGTGACCAAATACCTGAGTAAAATACTTCATAGGAGGATAGATTTATTTTGGTTTGTGGTTTCAGTCCAGGAGTGGCTGACCATGTTGTTTCTGGGCCTGAGGCGAGGCAGAACATTATGGCAGAAGGCTGTGACAGTGAAAACTCGCTCACCTCACGACAGCCAGGAAGCAGAAAGAGACAAGGAAGAAGGGGCCAGGGACAAGAAATACCCTTCTAAGACATGTGATCAAATGACCCACTTCCTCCAGCTAGGCCACACCTCCTGCAGTTTCCACCATTTCCCAATAACACCGTGGAATTATGAATCCATCAGTGGGTTGATCCACTGGTGAGGTTACAGCCCTCATGATCCAGGCAGTTCCCAAAAGCTCCACCTCTGACCATTACTGTACTGGGGACCAAGTCCTCAACACATGAGACTTCCGGGGACATTCCAGACCCCAACCAGAACATCTGGATATTTAGCACCTCCATCTCCTTGCACACTTATTCTGTTGTTGGGAACCTCCGAATTTGCTCTCATAGTTCTTTTTTCCCCCAGAAAAAGAACACAGAAAATTTATTGCATGCCTAAGACACGAGAGTATTAAAATCCTCTCTTCTAGATCTTTATATAATATGTAATAAATGGTTCTAAACTGTACTCACCCTTCTGTTCTATAGAATAGAAAATCTTATTCCTCCTGTCTAACTCTATTTTGGTAATTCTGTCTGTCCCTTGTCCTTCTACACTTCCTAGTCTCTAATGACCACTATTCTACTCTCCACTTTTATGAAATCAACTTTTAGAGCTCCATATGTGAGTTTTGTTTTGATGGAAAAGTTTAAAATATAAATCATTAGTAAATTATTTAGGAATCATCTGGTCTATTTGACTCTGACCAATTCTATCAGTTAATTCTAGAGCCAAAGAGCTTGTCTAGACTTGAAAATGGAAATCCTAGTCTCCTAGTTATGAGTCTTTCAGCAGTCATATACTCTTTACCCTGCATTTATCAGCCTCCACCTTTTGGCAATTCATGAGGAGTTGTCACTATTAATTCTATCCATTCATCGAGAGATATTTTAGATCTAGTAGTAGGAGCACCAACTCTGGTGCTCTATTCTACAGTAATTATGATCCTTAGGTGAAATCAATGGGAGGAGACTCTTGTTTAATAAAACTAATTTAGCAAAAGAGATATCTGGTAAATCATTAAGTCACTGGGGACACTGAAAAACTAGATTTAAGTTAGAAACAATGAATCAAATCATACAACAGAGCTGCACTGGTGAAAATCCTACTGCTGTCACCACTAAGTACAAGGTGCTGTAGTTTGAAATACTCAAACTATGCGAAGTAGACACTGGACACTGACACTATCATTGCTGATAGTGCTAGCCCTGGAATCTTGGTGACACTGTAACTACCATAAACCAAGGGAGAATTCTCTGCTGCCCAGATTCTTTAGGTCACTAACATCAGGTTCAAAGATTCAGATGGGTACCTATGATCAGTAAGCCTAGGTCATGTGCCACATCATAGTGGCAATGACAACTGAGATGTGTGGTATTTTAATGTTCCTTACTGGGATGTGAGCTCTTCCTCATACACCAAGAGTCATGAGACAAGGAATTCCCCAGACATGGCAAAAGGTAGATATTGGGCAACACTCCAAGATGCAGAGTGTCTACCGCACCACTGTAACTTCAGCCACCACCTAGCACATGGTAGGAAGTTAGCAATTATTTGTTGGCAGAGTGATTGAAAAGCACAGAAGACAAAGCAACTAACATTTGTCTAAGGAAATAGGTAGATGAGAAGGGACTTGAGTGGTACAAACCAAAATGGGAATTGGGTCAGAGATCTTGGCAAGGTAGCATATGGAGGTAGGTATTCCGGTTACTGTTGCTTCTTCCCACCATGACCTCCCACTATGGGGCACTATCACACAGCTGGACAGATGGCCACCCAGGGTTTCTACCTACTGGCTTTCAAATATGCATTTCTCTAGATGGCCAGCAGGTGGAGCTGCTGTAGGCAATTCAGAAGTTTGTGGACCACATGTCTAAAAGTTAAAAGAATAAATCAGATGACATCCAAATATAAAAATAAATCAACAGAGAAAGGAGGATGGCATGTATGCTAACCACTAGAAGACAACACATATAGGACCAATAGCATTGGTGTCGCTATTATTACATATCTGTGAAATTTTAAAGCAGTTACTGCATAATAGTGCCTTTTCCACCATATAGATACAGTATTCCCACCACCACCTTACCTGTAGCTTTGCTTTCCACAGTTACAGTTCCAGCTTTGTGGTCAACTGTGGCCCAAAATATCAAATGGAAAAATCCAGAAAAAAACAATTCATAAGTTTTTAATTGCATGCTTTTCTGAGTAGCATGATAAACTCTTGTGTCTTCCTGCTTTGTCCCACCATAGATGTCTTGCTTATCAGATTGACTATCGTGGTATTGCAGCATTGCAATTCCTAAGAAGGAATATGGAAAGAACTAAGCTGCTGTGACTAAAACACCTGACAAGAACATTTTTAGGAGGAAAAGTGTACTTGGGGACTCATGGTTGCAGAGGTCTTAGTCCATAGAAGGCCGGCTCCATTCCTCAGGACTTGAGGTGAGGCTGAACATCATGGCAGAGGGAAGCAGCTCACATGATGATCGAGGAGCACAGAGAGTTCCACTCACAAGATGCAAAATATGTACCCCAAAGGCATGCCCCCAATGAGCCACCTCCTCCAGCCACACCCTATCTCCCTTCAGTTACCACTTGATTAATCTTATCAGAGGATTAATTTACTGATTGAGTTAAGGATGTCAAAACCCAATCATTTCACCTCTAAACTTTTTTGCATTGTTTCACACATGAGCTTTTGGGGGACAAGTAATATCCAAACCATAACACATGTCTGTGGAATTCACCAGGAAACTGCGTTTTTGTCCCGTGCTATTGCATTTACCTAGAAATCAGTTGTGGGCACCTCTCAGAACTCCCAGGGAATCCACGTGCTGGTGAGGGGATGATGTTGGACTTGTCTCTGGAAAGGTAGCTAGAAGGAGGGGCAGAGGGATTGCTGCTGAAACTCACCAGGAAGGGGTTCTTCTGGGTGTCCTACATGACAGCCAATGGCCTCAGAAGCAGGAAAAGGCAAAGCATACCAGAACCATGAAAATAAATCATATCATCAAATTTCAATGTCCCTCCAGTGCCTTATAGTGCCATAGATTATGGTCATGCCAATGAGCAAGGGGTAAATATTCCAGGATGGCAAGCAGGCAAGGAAAGTTGGGGTTAGATCTGCTACAGCTAGCGAAGCAGCAGAATGGGGTGGCTGACAGCACAGGCTCTAGAACCTGCCTGCCTGAGCTGAAACTTTGACTCTGTCACTATCAGTGTGATTGATATTTCCATGCATCACATCAATTCCCTGATTCTATGAAGCAGGAATAAGTGCAGTATCCATCTAATGGGGCTGTTGTGACAATGAAATGATAGCAACATAGGTATCAATTCGGTTTTCATTGTGCATTAGTCAACTGTTTATTACCATAGCAAAATACTTCCCATAACTTTTAAAGAGAACGGAGTTATTTGGGGCTCACAATTTTGGAGGTTCCAACCGAAGATCAAGTGTCTTCACTGCTTTGGGCCTCTGTACAGGGCAGCACACCATTGCAGGAGCATGCAGCACAGCAAACTGCTAATATATCAGTCAGGAAGCAGAGGAAGAGGAAGAGACCAGGGTCCAAGAACTCCTTTAAATAGCATGCCTCTAAGGATCTCACATTTTCCCACTAGGCCCCACATGCTAAGAATTCCACCAATGCCAATCTCCCCACCTTGGGTACCAAGCCTTTATTTAACACATGGACATTTGGGGGATACTCAAATTCAACACATTAGAGCAGATTACTATAACAAAAAACTTGAGATACGAGCTAGAGTTGCAGCTCAGCAGCAGGAGCACTTGCCTGGCATGCATAAGGACCTGGGCTCAAACCCCAGCACCACATAAAATACTTGTCAGAACAATGAAAAGCAGATGAAAAACTAAACAAAATTGATTCTCTCTCTCTCTCTCTCTCTCTCTCTCTCTCTCTCTCTCGTTTCTTTCTCATACAAAAAACCCAAGGTAGACTAACTTCATAAAGAAAACAGGCTTATTTATCTGACAGTTCTACCAGTTTAAAGTCCAAGATCTGGCAGGAAGGGTGTCTTTCATTCAGCCCCTGGTAGGGCCTGACACTGAATGGCGTGACATCATTGCAGGCATGCACATACGCAGGGAGAGACATCATCTCAAAAACCCCTAGTCAGAAAGCATCTCAGGGGTCCAACCCAGGCTTTTATAACAACCTGCTCTTATTAGAATTACCAAAAGGTCCCATGGAAACTATCTTCATTCCTTCTGAGGACAGTGCCTTCAATGACCCAACAACCTCTGGCTATGTCCCACCCCTTCCTCTCGCTTTTCGTTCCTTCCTTCCTCCCATTTTCATATTTATCTATTTGTCTGCTTATTTATTTTGCAACAGGGTCTCACTATGTTGCCTATGTTGTCAAGACTTGTGACCTCCTGCCTCAGGGTCCAGACTAACTATAACTATGGGCACATGCCACCATGCCAACCTTACGGGCTCTCCCTCTTAGAGGTTCCACACCATCTCCCAATAAAGCCACTCTAGGTACAAAGTTTCCAAAATGAATCTTTTGTGGGAACAAATAATATCCAAGCCACACCAGCATGTAAATGTGCCCATCTATATCACACATAATCTTCATGCACAGAACTCAGCACATAATAAGCCCTCTATGTAAGGCAGCCATCAGTAGGGTCATTATAATCTAAGTGTCTGGGATGCACACAGAAGGCTTTATGACACTTCAGAGATGAGGGAAGACTGCCAGCCGGCAGAACGTTCCCAAGAGATCCAGGATCAGTAGAAGCAAGAAGGCTGTAGTCTTAAGACTACATTGAGGCCTCAGCTAATGCAGTGAGTCTTGCCTAATGGAGACCCACATGTTTTTCTCACAAAGATCATGATGGTGAAGGGTTTGACAAGATCCTGCCACAACCTGGATTATTATATGTAGCAAAACGAAACTGCCCAATGGTTTCTTGTTATGTCTCCTTGCCCTCTAAGAAGACTGGCTCTAGTACCTAGCTAGAGCACAGCCCTTGTGTGCACAGCTGGGAGACAAGAACCTGGACTCCAAAGAAAACATGGTGCTCACGGGCATGTGACGTGACATCCTCTTTCATTTCCCTTTGAAAGCTTTAGTGAGGCCAGCTGTTCCAGAAAAACACAATACCAGCATGTTAGAATGGGCCCCAAGGTACCCTGTGTGTTAGTCAGCTTTTCATCACTGGTACCAAATAACTGAGAAGAAGAACTTAAAGGAGGATAAGTTTATTTTGGCTCATGGTTTCCGAGGTTTCACACCAAGGTTGACCAGCTCCATTGCTTTGGGCCTGAGGTGAAGTAGAAAAGCCCAACCATAACACCACGAGATTGAAGAAACAGGAAAACAGAATCGGGATTGCACAGAGTACAAGTTGTTGGGGGGCTCACAGACAGAAGCCTGACCCTGGGTAGCAGCATGATTTGGGTCAGAGGTAGGAGAATATATATCCACTAGGACAGAAATGAATTCATCTAAGCTGGAATGTACCTAGCTTATCTTAAGCTGATATCAAAAAGTCAGGCACAATCCTGGTGCCCAGGTCTGGTCATAAAGCTTCACATACCAGGCTCTTGTCTATTTAGTTTGCTGGGAAACTGTGGAGAGAATTGACTAGGTTACTCTGGGGCAATCACAGTGGTTATAACTCAAGATGGCTGCCTTCAGCTCAGTCCGAATCCATACACCAACCTGTGCTTTTCATGTGTGTAGATTCCTTCTGGGAAATGGAGAAAGGGGCTAGGTCTTGTGTGGGGCAAATGATTGAGTGCCAGTCCCTGGCTCTGGGTCCCTGAAGAGAGTACACATGCTATAGCAGACCTGGTCAGTTGTGTGATCTTGTTCACAGGGACATGGTGTCATGCCTGTCCTGTCACACAATTACTACAAATACTTCCTGATGATGTAACTAATCATCACAAAAATAGAAACATAAAACAACAAAAAAAATTATTCTACTAAAGTTCTAGAGGTCAGGTCTGGAGCAGTGGCTCAGAGGTTAGGGCACTTGCCTGGCATGCACAAGTCCACAGGTTTGAACCCCAGCACCATGTACACAACGAGGTGTCAGAGCAACGAAAACCACATGAAAAACTAAATAAAACTGATTCTTTTTCTGTCTCTCTTTCACTATCCCTCTCAATTAAAAAAGTAATAAGTTCTGGAGGTCAAAATCTAAACTGGGTTTGCAGGGTTGCCTTTCTTCTAGAGGCCTCAGAAAAGAATCAATTTCTAGCTTCTAGAGGACACCTCATTCCTTGGCTCAAGATCCGTTCCTCCTTCAAAGACACCAGTATAGCATCTTCAAAGCTTATTTTCACTCTCTCTGACTCTCCTTTCATTATCAGACTTCCTTGTCTGATCTTCCTGCCTCACTCTTATAAGAACACCTTGTTGTGACATTGGACCCGCCTAGAAAATCCAAAATAATCTCCCCATCTCAAGATCCTTAATTACATCTGCAAAGTCTGTTTTTGCTTTTTGAGTTAGCAGATCATTCTGCTGAGCTAACAGTAGTAGGAAGCAGTAGAAGTCTCTATTATCTAGATGAAACACAGGGAGCTTGAATAACTTGCTCTAGTTATTTGAGTATGCATGCCTGTTGAGCCAGGTGGGTCCCAGTGGCAGAGTCAGAGCCCTGTGGGCTTGGTAGCCTTGGATGAAAAGCCTGGCACATGGAAGTACAAGCCAAATATGGTGGCACCTCCACCCTGCTGGCTCCAAGTTTCCAAGTTTCTCTGGTGTCAGCAGGAGCCAGGGAGCTGCTCTGTTCATGTGTGAACAGTCACCAGATATGCCTCTCTCCATACACTGATCTCTTTGGGTCCTGGGGGGCTGGAGGAGTTCTGGGTATAGAAGTCTGTTCCTGCGGCTCCCACATCATGGACTCTGAGTGAATGGTGGCCCCAAAAGATATGTCTGCCCTGAGCCTGTGAATGTGACTGTATTTGGAAAAGAGGTATTTGTAGATTTCATTAAGGATCTCAAGATGACATCATCCTATTACAAGGTGGGCTCCAAATCCAATGACAAGTGTCCTCGGAAGAGAAGAGACAAAGGTGCTGTGAAGATAGCTACAGAGAGGAGAGAAGCATCTACAAGCCAAGAGTCCCCAAGGGTTGCCAGCAACCACCAGAAGCTAGGAGAGAGCCAAGGAACAGAGCCTTCAGATGGAAAAACTCTGTCAAACCCTTGACTCTGGACTTCCAGCCTCCAGACCTGTGAGAGAGTAAATTTTTGTTATTGAAACCACCGTGTTTGTGGTACTTTGCTTGGGACTCTTGAGAAAACTAAAAATGCAACTACCATACAATCCAGGAAGCCCAGGACTGGGAATATATACAAAGGCATTGAATTCAGTATGTTGAAGACACATCAGAGCTCCTATGTTCACTGCAGCACTGTTCATAGCAGCCCAGAAGTAGAAGCAGCCTCAATATGCCTCTTTGGATGCACGGGAAAAGAAATGCAGGTATATATACATGATGGAATACTATTTGTCCATAAAAAGATGAAATCCTCATTTGCAGTCACCTGGAATGAACTGGAGGACATTATGTTAAGTGAAATAAGCCAAGCACAGAAAGACAAGCACCATATGAGCTCATTCATATGTGAAATCTAGAAAAGTTGATGCCATAGAAGGTGAGAGTAGCATCGTGGCATCAAAGTCATGTGTGGTCTAGACCACATCCTGTGCCGGCTCCCTTTCACTCGGTGTTTGCCAGTTAAGCTGGCCTTCAAATTTCCAGCACATTGGGTCTTCTTGCCACAGGGCCTTTGCACATGCTTTGCCTGCTCTATATATGATTTTCTTTCATCGTCTTTTCCCAAAGCTATCTCTGATTCATCCTTCAGAATGTATCTTACTTCCTCCTATGATCAAACCAGTGACTTGCCTAGAGTCCCCCTGGTGGAGAGCAGCTGGACTACTCCCCCAGGCTTTCAAAGTCCAAATCCAGCATTCTGCCATTGCTCTTTGACCTTTGTCGCAAATGCAAACTCAGTTTGCTATGAATGTGAATTGCCACAATCATTTTCCCTTCAAGATTATGAATCTCCAGCATTAGCAGGTCCAACAGAGAGCATTACAAGGTCCTCAAACCTGACTTGCTTGGAAAAGTCATTGCTCACACTCAGACCAGACTTTAAGTTGGATGGAAAGACGTTTATGTATTTGAAATTTATTGAGTATGTAATACATGCCTCTACTACAAAAATCAAAAGGTGTTAGAAGTATATACAATAAAAAGTATTCCTCCTGTCCCTGTCTTTGTCTACCCTTTCACCCCCCCCCCAGAAATCCTGGACAGATGTGTATACTATCAGCTCAAGTTCTGTACTTAAGGATTCAACCAATTAATTGCCACTTGAAAATACCTTTTTAATTATCTACAGTGGGGAGGGTAGTGCTGGGGATGCAACTCAGTGGATGAGCACTTGCCTAGCATGTGTGGGGCCCTGGGTTCAATACCCAGCACCACTAAAAAAGACAGAAAAAAGTGTGTGTACCAGACACAACTTATTTTTACTCCCTATTATTACTCTCTCTCTCTCTCTCTCTCTCTCTCTCTCTCACACACACACACACACACACACACGCATATCACCTGCTTACATAGCATTTACATCGTTTTAGGTATTACTAAGTAACCTATGGATTATTTAACATGTGCAGGAGAACACATAGGTTATCTGAAAATACTACAACATTTTATATATGGAACTGAGCATCCTCTGATTTTGAACACAGGCAGTGAATGGGCTTTTCCTCTGAGCCAGCATCACCAGCTAGATGCAGGTCACCATCACTTCTTGTCTGGTCTTCTCAAAGCACCTCTACAGGTGTGCTGTTCCCATCCTCCCCTTATCTACACTGCCTTCCCCATCCAGCAACTGAGCAAGACTGCTTCTTCCTGGCTCCGAAACATCCAAGGCTTCACCCACCTGGTCCTTCCCCAAGGGGTCAATCCCCTTTCTCACTATTCTTCACTTGGGACCACTCCAGGCACCTCACCTCTTGTTGCCCAGGAAAGGACGAGCCTGGGATGCCCCAGCTTCAGGGGCCTTCCTCTGCTGCTCTGTATGTCTTCTATTTTTTAGATAAATTGGTGTATCATATATACATGTGTATTGTTATACTTTTTGACATAACAAACCACGCATTCATTATTTTAACAAACATACATTGAGAATCTAGTATAGTCCAAACATGGTTGGGCTGCCGAGGGAAACTTGCAGATCCTCTGCCTCCAGGAGCCTCATGGGGGATGTAGGCAGTGAACAAAAGACTGTACCATGTCAAGTGTGCAGAATGAATTGTGGAGGAGCAAGAGTGGAAGGAGGGAAAGCAGCTTTTGCAGTTGTCCAGGTGAGAAGTGATGGCTTGCACCAGGGTGGTGGTGGTGGAAATGGAGAGAATAACCCCACAGGCGCCCCCTGCTCTGCTCAAGCCCATTTCCTCACTAGAACCTATCACCAGAGTGTGCTCACGAATTTGCAGTACACGGAAGCTTGTCCGTGCTTCAGGGGACCAAGGAAAGGGGAGAATATTGATCAAGGGGCACTACGTAACAACAGTTAGATAGCAGTAAGAAGTTCTGGTGTGCTATTGCACAGTAAGGTGACTATAGATAGTGATAATGTAAATGCATTTGAAAAAGCCAGAAAAGGGCTGGAGCGGTGGCTTGGTGGTTACGGCACTTGCCCGGCATGCATGACTACACAGGTTCAAACCCCAGCACCCACATACACAACGAAGTGTCAGAGCAATGAAAGCCATGTGAAAAACTCAATACAAATTGATTCTCTCTCTCTCTTTCACTGTCCTTCTCTCTTTTAAAAAAAAGAATTAAAAAGCTAGAAGATCTTGAATGACTTCACTATAAAGAAATGAGAAATATTTCAATCCCTAGCACTGCAAAAGAAAAAGAAATGATAAATGGTGGAGGAGATATATTTAACCTGATTTAAATGCTACACAATGGTGATTATCTTCAGTTTCTGGAATTTCTATGAATTTTCTAGTTCCTTCTAATAAGGAGAACTACATGGATTAAAGATAATGGCATGAAACAAAGTGAGAATTTATAAAATCTGATCAAAGAGTAATTTCCTAACAATTTGCAGTTTTCAATAATAATCATTCTTCTCTATGGTATTAAAATGAGAGCAACAATAATAATAATGATAAAGGGGATAGGAAGAAACTTTGGGAGGTGATGGACTACATCTATATTCTTAATGGTAGTGATGTTTTCACATGGGTATACTTATCCCCAAACTCATTGAGATGCGTACATTAAGTGTGTACAGCTTTTATTATGTCAATCATCCCCCAGTAAATTAGTTTAAAAATAAAATATTCCAAAAT